>BLKR01003141.1:0-159225 GCA_011170035.1 Teleogryllus occipitalis
ATAATACATAGCGCAACGTTTTGGAAATTTGTTGTTTCCAACGTCAGGCTTAATTGAAATAAATATATTATTTTAACAATGTCAGTTATAAACAGAAGAATGTTGTCAATGTACACACGTCTCACTAAATAATAATAATAATAATAATAATAATAATAATAATAATAATAATAATATGTATTTGGCGTTATTGGGTCGGTGGTCCGACTTCGCCTGCTCGCTACCGGTGTCCCCCATGCCTGGGCCGAGTTAAATTCCCATGCTTGGGGGTGAGGGCGACATGAGGCGAACATGACGTATTCTCTTTACCATAACTAGTAAGAACCGCCTGCTTGAGCTTTTTCTTCGTGTCACAGCTACAGAAACTGGGACGATTTTAAAGGAAAGCTACAACTCTATTTTTGCCTCGACCGGGAATCAAACCCGGGATCAACACGGAAACAGCATGGGAAGCTAGTTCGCAGCCCATGAGCCATCCCAGAGGCAACAACAATAATAATAATAATAATAATAATAATAATAATAATAATAATAATAATAATAATAATAATAATAATACCACCTTAAGCTGGGTTATGGGCAGCACACTAGCTTCTCGTGGTGCAATCCTAGGTTCGATTTCCGGCCCGGACAAAAAAAGAGTTGTATCTTTCCTTTAAAATCGTCTCAGTTTCTGAAGCTATGTGACGAAGAAAAGTTCAGGTAGTCGAAGTTTGCTAGATACAGTGCAAAGAATACTTCATGTTCGTCTCATATCTTTCTTACTCCTCAAGCACGGAAATTAAACTAGGCTCATGATTGGAAGACACCGTTAGGTAGCCGGACAATAGACCGAAATGACATTAACGAATTCGGACAATAAACCCAATAATTACATTAATATTTTTATTGTTATTAATATTATTATCAATTATTTTTGATATTATTATTATTATTATTATTATTATTATTATTATTATTATTATTATTATTATTTGTATTATAAAATTGTGGTGGGAACGTTCATTTTTCATCAACTCCCCCACCCTTCGCTTTTGTCATAATTTTGGGAACTCTCTTCTCCTCTAAAATATAATATATTTTTAACGACCCAGTAATAATAAATGTATTAACCATACTGCGACCATACTGTAAGATTCACTTGTATAACAATTGAACACTTGGATTGTTTGCTTCTCTCACACGCGTCACATACAATTTTTACTGTTCTTTTGCAAAATTAATCAAATTTGCTTTATTCATATGCATCATGAGTATTATGAATAATATCGTAAATCTAGTCATCCTTTACAATAATTCTTTTTTGCAAAATGTATTTTTAATTATCAGATGTAGATTTGATAAAACCAGCACGTGATGAAATGCACCTCCAGTCGGTGCGTCATCCATTTTATGAGTAAGCTTTATCGCAGTCTTATGATGTGAGAAAGCAGTAAGGATTCTCTCGTTAGTCATGCTTTTTTTTTCTTTTAGCAGTGATTCGTATGTTGTTCCGAGTCTTTTAACATAAAGAGGAGGTTACGAATAGAGCAACTCCAAGTTTCTTGTACCAGCTCACAATGTTTGGGTTCTATGTTGATTTAAAAGTGCTGTTTGTTTATTCATAATGCCCTTGGCATGATCCTTAGGCAGGGCTGTACAGGCAAGTTGAATTCAAGTGTATTTCAGTATTCTGAACATGATTCCGCTACAGGGCGAGTTTTCTCATAAAGATGACATGTTCTCCAAGTGTAGTACATTGGATGATGTTGTTTCGTTATATTTCTAATCATATTTCTGATTTTGCAATTTTAAGTCATATTGGCGTAATTCTCTTGTAAAATAAATAAATAAATAAATAAATGTCCAAATTTTATTAGTGGGAATGGAGGTAGTGTAATAGATTATGCTCTGTTGTCGCATGAAAGAATAAACAATTTATTAGATTTTGGAATCGAACTACGGGCAGAATCCGACCATTTGCCGGTGTGTGTTCATTTAGCAGTAAATGCTACTGAACGGCCACCGGCAGTGGTGCGGGCGGGAGCAACGAACGTCACAATAGCCAGACGACGGTTTGTATGGAAAGAGGAAAAGCGACAGGAATTTGCAGAGACTCGTCTTAACTCTGCAGGGTGGTCACGTGAGGAGCGGTCACCGGAGAGGCAAACAAAGAATTTAGAAAGGCGGCTCTACCGCGCAGGGAAGGGCATGCGAATGTGGGGGAGAGGAGGAAGGGTACTGACCCAAGGGTGGTTTAGCGAGGAGTGTCGGGAGAGCAGGCGGAAAGCAATAGTAGCCTTAAGGATGTTCAGAAACAGTGGAACTGCGGAAGCGAGAAATAGTTACTTGTTACTACGTAGGCAATACGAGGCCACAATTAAGAAATCGAAGAAATCTTGGCAGGAGGGTGAGACAGCAAGAATAGAGGCAATTTTAAGAAACGATCATAATAAATCAATTTGGGACGTTATAAGATCTCTGCGTAATAAAAGAAATGTAAGTAACACAATCTCATCAGACGCGTGGGAGCAGTACTTTTCACGGGCGCTCACAATAGCGAATATTGAAACAGGGATAGATATTATCACGGACCGGGGTGTCCCTGAATTAGACGAACCTATAACCTGGAATGAAGTAAACAGGGCTATGCTAGCCATGAATAATAAGAAGGCAGGTGGCGCGGACGGCATTCCGACAAAATTTATTTCGGAATTGTGGCACATAGACCCAGAGAGTATTCTGGATTTATTTAATGCAATAGTTGATTCCGGATCGTATCCAGAAACGTGGAGTACAGCGATCCTCCAACCGGTCTTTAAGAATAAAGGCGATACAAATTGCCCACATAATTATCGCGGAATTAGTCTTTTACCAGCGCTGAGCAAACTATTTTGTAAAATACTCAACGGGCGACTGAGTGAATGGGCGGAAAAGCACGGTAAAATATCAGAACTGCAAGCAGGCTTTAGGAGAGGCTTCGCGACTACCGACAATATCTTTGTGTTAGATACCCTAGTAAAACAGGCGCTTGCGCGTAAACGGGGCCACTTATATTGCAGTTTTGTAGATTTCGAAAAGGCGTTTGACTCTATCAATAGGAAAGCTTTATGGCAAAAACTTAATGAGCTAGGCGTCTCACGTAAAGTTTTAAAAGTGTTGCAGAGCATGTACGAAGACGTAAATTTCTGTGTCAGGTGCGGTGATGGAAGTACAACGCGAAAAATAAAATCGACAGTAGGAGTAAGACAGGGCTATCCTCTCTCACCGCTATTGTTTATCTTGTTTATAAACGATTTATTGACGTGGTTACAGGAAGCGGATACATCTGCACCGGAAATTGAGGGCCTGAACATTCCCGGACTACTATATGCTGATGATTTAGTTTTATGTTCGGAGACTATTGACGGCTTACAGAAAAGTTTAAATCTCTTAGAAACGTATAGTGAAACATGGGGATTAAAAGTAAATATTCAAAAAACTAAAGTCGTTGTCTTCAAGAATGGATTTATCTGGGGTAACAAAGAGAAATGGTTTTACGCTCAGGACGAGATCGACCGGGTCAAAACATTTACATATCTTGGGGCAAAATTTTCCATGAATGGGGGATGGAATAATCACATAGTGGCGGCGCACAGTAAAGGAAGAATTGCGCTCAATGAAATCGTTTGCGCAGTGCGCAGGGTTCCGGAATTGCCTTTAAAGGTGTGCGATACAATGTTTAAATCGCTAGTTCTACCAGCAATGAATTATGGGGCAGAAATTTGGGGAGTGGATAGGATAGATCGACTAGAAAGTGTCGAAACAGATTATTTCAAATTAATTCTCGGAGTCTCTAGATTCGCAGCAAATGCCGGAGTCCTAAAAGAGGTCGGTAGTGTAGGAATTTGAAAAGATTTTAAAATGAAACCCATTAAACTTTGGATTAAATTAGCAGGTGAACAGTCTGACACACTTATACATAGATGTTTTCGAGTGCAGTTACAGGGAAGCAACCAACGCCACTGGTCGTATAAAATTAAACTGCTACTGGAACGTGCAGGTCTGGGAGACGTTTCTCCGGAGATGGTGGGAGATAGGGGAACACGTGAGATAGAACGGCTGATTTCGGGTAGACTTGCGGATATTAGAAGGCAAGAGATCCTGGCAGCAACGGCCGAAAAACGTTCGCTAGTTGCGCAAATTCACGCGAGTCCGTTATGGGGTTGCGAACGTTACGTAAACACACTGCGAAAGGACGCAAGAGGGGGATACGCTTGGTTCAGGGTCGGGGGTGGATGCAACGTAGATTAAAGGACTCTAATGGTAATGGCATCTGTGTGCTTTGCGGTGATAGGGAAGACTGGATCCACATCCTTTTAATTTGCAATGCGACCGAACCTTGGAGAGGAAAATGGATGGGAATGGGAAATTACTACTTCCAACATAGGAACGTAACGCTCGCCCAAAACATTCTAGGTGATAAAAGATCTAACTTCATGAAAGAATTAGGAACATTTCTAGGAAAGGTTCGGACCATTAGAGAAACTGAAATTAGGGAGTGGGAAAACAGCACTGGTTAGTACGAGCTGAGCCTAGACTGGAGAGAAATAAATAATAAATCAATAAACTAACAATAATTAAGTTAGTCAGTAAGTGATGTTAGGTTAGTAAACAGTACAAAAAAAACAACAACAACAAAAAAGAAAACAAAAAAAAATTATAAGTTGTAGTCAATTGCTAAGTATAAGTAGATAAATAAGTCAATAAAAATAAATAAATTAACTTATAATAATTAAAATAAGTTAAATAAATTAAAATTAAATTAGTTAAAATAAGTTAAATAAATTTAATTTAAATTAATTAAAATAAGTTAAATAAATTATAATTAAATTAAATTAAAATAAAATAAAAGGAAACGGTTAAAATAAAACACATTAGGAGGCGAAGGGAAGTAGGAATCGGAAATGTTAGGGCAGAGGCGTTGGTGCGGACGATTTTCTGTGGTGCTGTTTGTTTTCAGATGCGGAGGAGGCCAAACACTGGAAGGAGAATGCCTGACGCCCGCGCCAAATAAATAAATGGTTTAAAAACCGGATAGATTAGCATGTACTCGGCTTCTGACGGCAGGTTTTTCCCCCTTCAGGGGTTTTTTCCTCAGCCGTACCTTATGGTCTCTTTCCGCGGCTTTGATGCGAAAGAGAGACCATTTGGGGTGAATACCAGAATTCGAAAGGTTAGAACGCTGTAGAATGTAGGTATTGTAATGGCTTAAAGGCCTTCGGCCTAGCCACATTGCATCAAGATTTTTACTTTGCCTGTAATAATTACCTATTAAATAAATAAAATAATGTTTCAGTTTCACGATACCCTTAGAAAACTTGGTGTGGAGTGGAACATTCGAGAGTTCTCGCATGGGTACAATAGTTATTTCTTTATTTCTGAATTCAATATAAAATCAGTGTGATTTTTGGTTCTTTCTTTTATGTTCTTTTATTTATTTATTTATTTATTTATTTATTTATTTATTTATTTATTTATTTATTTATTTATTTATTTATTTATTTATTTATTTATTTATTTATTTATTTATTTATTTATTTATTTATTTATTTATTTATTTAATTTTACGTCAAAAAACAGTTGAAACTGCGTATGACGTGCTCTGGGGAGAAGTGAATTCTGTGCACATTTTCAAAATTCTGTGATCCCTACACTAAGACATATACTACATGAATTTTGAAAATTAAAACAAAAACTCTCATGTAATAAAATCTATTTTCAAGGATAAATAAGCAATAAATTTTGGGCTCTTATCCATGATGTCCTTCGTCAAGGAATAATACTTCCTGCTGCAGCATGGACACGATAATTTGAATAACTATATTTCCCAATGAATTCTAGAAGTGGTGCACAGATAAAGAAGTTACATTTATGTCCAGAAGCAAAACAAGGGGCCATCTCAGCATTTGCTCAATGGATCAGGGAAACTGGACGAAAAACCTGATCGAGGTCATTGACCCGGAGGCTGCAGTACAATACTTGTTACAGGTTGTTCATACACATTTATACAGTCCAAATGGTAAATAATTCATTATGAATCATTGTTAAAATTAATGTTACTTTTCTGGTGATGGTCCGTTGAGTCGATAGGGAGGGCTGGTCTGAAATAAAATAGTGTAATGATCTATAATTTCGAGACAAAACCCCCAGATGCAACTTTACAAAATGTGACAAAGAATAAACTTGTGTATCGATTACAACGGTGCTGACAGAAAACATTTTACAAGTCAAAATTAAAATAAAGTATTAGAGCGCGTGAAATTTGTAAAAATTGAACATAATCGTCCGGTAGAACAGAAATTATGAAATTAAATAAAACAAACGGCATCAAATTCAGTCAACGCATTCGGAAAATATAAATTGAAATAGAATTGGAATTTTTAAAGTAACGATCAGAATATAGCCATTGTTTAGCTAGTAAAGAAAGAGTGTAAACATGTTTTTTTAAGAATTGTAACAAAACGCACAAACCGATTTGGCTGAAACATTGGGAAACAATAGATTAAAACACGGGGAAGACGACAAAATTAGTGTCAACTTTGTCGCATGTTCGGAAGCAAAATTATAATATATTTGGAAGTTTGCAATGAACTAGAAGTATAAACAAATGACGCCATGTTACGAAGAGAAGAAAGTCATCGGAATTAACTACAGATTAAGAGCAAGCGAGTGGACACTATTTTGTTCCAGAAGCTTTTTGTAACAATGCAAGTTGCTGAAAAAATTTCGATGTGAGGACAGATGTGTCGTGGGTGCCGGGATGAACGAGTCATGTGCGCGAAACTGGCGCGTAGTTAAGTTTCTCTCGAAAGTGTGGTAATTCAAATAGAGAGTAAAGTTGTGATGGTTGTTGGAATTTTGAAGTGTTAGCGAAAGGAACAAAATTCGGGAGTAAATATTTTTTTTAGTAAAAATGTTTGTGATTACGGGCAATTAGATATTATCAGTTATTGTAAAAAAATTCAACGCTTCGGACATTTCATTATAAGATACAGAAGAATAGATGCTGGGATCGGAACAATTGGACGTTCAATTTTAAATGCGAATGGATGTAAACAATAGTAATTTCGAAAAACGACGTGTTTGATGAAACGCGAAAAATAGTTGGGTTTTGTTTTGCCGAACAGTACGCAACGAGTACATGCAATCTTGTCAAACGATGACGGACTAGCAACTGAGTGATATCATTTATGCGGACAATAGAAGTTCGCGATAATTGGTTTCAAAAGGCGACCGCGAGCAGGAGTGGACGGCGATCGCGCATCGGAAGGCACCAGACGGCGGCCACCGGACATCATTGTCACGAGAGCTGAGCCGCAAAACAGGGAAGTGACACGTGTGTGTGTGTTCGTGTTCGTGTTCGTGTGCGTGTGGATGTGCGTGTGCGTGTGCGCGTGCGCGTGTGCGCGTGCGCGTGTGCGTGTGCGTATGCGTGTGTGACTTTCTTAGCAGACACTTCATCTGAAGACGCATTCCGTAGCGGAAAAGAATTTGTCGAAGACCAAGTTTTGTTTAATAAAAATTAAATTAAGAAATGGTCAAAAGATGTGAGTGAATTTTCATGTTGTTTTGTTATTATGCGTGAATGAGTTTCTTTGTTGTGTTTTGTTTCTTTAAATGTCTATGTCATAGGATTACTGTGTACCAGTGTGTGGGTAAAGATGGTGAGTGGTTATCGCATATGATGAAAGGAGAAAAAAAAGCCCGAAAGCAGTAATAAACGAATGAACAAAATATTGTTCATTTTTACCAATCGAGAGTATGCGTCGTTATTTACTGTAATACCAGTCCTGTAATCCAATACCATTACCTGTAATCCAGTCACCGCGCTTGGATTCCTGTGTAGGACCACCACCCTATCCACGGCTGCAGGTTATGAGAGATTTTATACAAACTAGCTAGCTAAAAAGGGGCAAACGATAGGTTCAATTAAGTTCGAGTACAAATTATGGCACCCAACAGTCTGTAATAATATAATATAAGAGGAAATTAGCCAGGCAATAGTAGCAGAGAGAGAAAGGAGAGTTATTACATAGCCAGCCCGAGGGAGCCAGGAAGGAACCATTACAGTAGGACTTGCTATTGACTGATCTTACCTGTGGCAATGCCTTCGCACGAATATAAATTGCGAATAATGTTAATAACTACTTGCCTTGGAGCAAACGTATTTCACCATTTTAATTGTAACATGCTAGTTCTGGCAGCATTAGCATACGGATGTAAATACATAAATATTTGCTTCTACCTAGATTAGGTTGGCATGAAACAGTTGTATTACATAAATGTTGTTTTATTTCTAGGCGTCTACGATTATGCGAAAATCTTCCTGAATTTTCATCTTAATGTGTGCGCAATACCTTCATATTAAAAATATTTTAGTATATTTGTTTTCAGACGTAATGAATATACTTTTCCCCTAAATATAATTTTAGTGCAGAAGAAAAACTGTTTGAAGACTGAATATTGGGCGAAACATTTTAAAATTGAATAAAATTTAAGATGGTGAAAATTAAATAATAACTGCGTTGGCTATATTATAGATATAATTGTTAAATTTGTATTAGAACTTGCCAGATAGTATTTTGTAAGTAAGGATTATGCTATTCAATAGTTGCCCATTTGCTATTTGGTGCTTCATACCTCACACTAATTTATGATTCATTGTCTAAAATTTACAAAATTCACCTGAATTCAATTCTTACTATTTATTTTATACTATCACTACATTTCAACAATTAAATTACATTACAATTTTATTTCCTACCCGAAGTGTAGTTGTGATAATATACAGAAGAGTACAACTGAATTTGAAGTCTGCAGTTCGTTTACCGTTGCAAATAGTTTTTCTATAACTCGGGAACGAAAATTTATATTTTTTCAAATGTTCCTAATCTTGCGCTTTATTATTATTATTATTATTATTATTATTATTATTATTATTATTATTATTATTATTATTATTATTATTATTATTATTATTATTATTACTATTACTACTACGGAACATTATTTTTCTATGCTACATTTCATAACAGAAACGTAATTACTAATTAGAGTAGGACATTGTGACATTCTACCAATTTACATTTCAAACGACAGATCTAAATTAACTCATATTCGCCTTTCTTTTCAAGTTGATGTCTGAGATGACATGGAAATTTCCCGTCATTTCGTTTGGTGCTATTGCACGGATCAAGTTCGAGTTATGGGAAATCCAAATTGACCGAGGAGTTCGAATTACCGTACAGTCAATTTTTTTCAAATGTCTGTTGCTTCTGCTTGTAGGCCTGGTGCGCGACGTGACGGGCAGCTACCCTGCTTGCTTCCGTGTGGTGGCAGGCTTCCTGGCCTTGTGCCCGCTTTCGTGGGGTCTCCACGCGGCGCTGCGGTCGCGCCTAAGACGCCAGCGCAGCTCCACGGACGTTGCAGAAAGCACCCACCAGCCGCTGGAACTCCTGTCTATAGGAAATGACATTTCTGCAGACAAGGGAAGATAGGTAACACTTTCTTTCTAGTGCAAGTTTTGTCTGCGTCAGCATTACAATATGAAGTATTGCATCTTCCAATTATTTACAACCAAAGAAGTGATGGGTTGCAATTTTTTACTAGTATCCTGAAGGCCATTCCGAAACAAGTTTCTGTTCTTTTATAGCATTCAGACAGAACAGCATACATTGGCTGAATGATTTTCGTAGTTACTGATGAAGGAACCAATTAAGCAAGTAAGTAAATGTTTAAAAAGGGAAGTAGTACTTTTTACAGGTCTATTTCTGTATTCGTTTTGCCTAGAACTACTATTACTAGTAACTTAATACGTAGCAGTGGTAAGGGCTGGCGGTCCAAAGCCCCTAAGAAAACTTATCTCAATGTGGTGTGATCAAATCATAATTATGTGATATATTTTTATACTTAGCCTAACAAGAGCGATAATAATTAAGTCAAATATTTTTATATAAAAGATTATTTGTCAAATGTCATGCAACTCTCTTGCATGAAATGTTACGAGAGTTTGTGTCATCTTGTTAGACAGATTGCAAACATGTTGTTCTAGATAGTGTGTGGACGACAATTAGGGCGTATTTATTTATATATTAGAAACATTATTGTGATTTATTAAAATCGTTTTAACAAATGTTGAAGGTTTACATTAACTTCTCCAGAATTAGTAAATAAATGGAACCAAATTTTTAGCATAACAATTGTCAAAATTACAAATATTCTAAATTATGTAATACTCTAATGTAAGTAATAATGTAATTAATGATATAAGTTTTGTTTCATTGAAAACATTCCACACTTTGTTGAAATATTGCAACCACTTATTAAATATACAGCAAGAAACTTTTGAGAGGCTTTCTGGTGTGCATTTGGTATCTTTGAATGTAAAAAAATCAGTGGCATTGATGCATTGTCTGCAAGGCAGATAAGCCACTGTCTTAACAAAATACAAATTTCAAGTATTTCTTGTGATAGTATTATGCTGGAAAAAGTGCTGGGGAAGCTTTAAAAAATTGTATGTGATTTTTTCAAAAGACCTAAATGAAACACACAGAAATTATTTAGGCAACATTACAAATAAATTATAAATAAACTGTGTGATTAAAATAGTTTTACACGGTATTTTCTGTTCTGTTTACAATTTTCTAGTAGAGGATTTGGGTGGGTTCAAATAGAAAACAATTTTTAGTCTTTTCAATTATTTATTAGTACATATGATATTTTAGGTGCATACCCTAAGATTTTTAATAGGTGTAAATTTATAATTAGAACATTAGATTTTTATAAAACTAATCAAATAAAACACAAACATTGCCAGATACCCTTTTCAAAAAAATCATAATTTGTTTCATTCATCTGATGTCTTGTGCAGTAATGAAGGTAAAGATCAATTGATATAAAACTTGAATTGAGAATGGCATTAATTAAAATAGCAATGAATAGAAGACATTTTTATGTGATTCAATTTTTAAATTGAAAATTTGAAAATAAAAAATACTATGAAAGCAATCTAAAAATCAAATAATGGAACTTTAGCAAAAGACAATATAATTTCTCATAAATTGTTGTTTAAGAATTTTTAAATAAGAACCATAATTTATTAACAAAAATGTATTAAAATTCTTATAAATTACGCACAAATTTCATGATACTTCATTTTGTTGGTAAACAGATAAAAATATTTCTTCAAGTAATCTTAATGCTCATTTTCAATTAGTACTAATAACTATCCATTTATTAATCATAACTATAGAATTGTTGAAATGTGTTTCTTGGCAACACAAAGTGTGTAAAAAAATTCTAAACTGTTCCTTAATATTCAAACACAAATCATAAAATAACCAGTAGTCCCAAATATACAATTTTGAAGAAAGATATCCCTGTTTGAATTGACAACAAAGATATCTTAAGTCTATTATATATCTATTTTATAGACGTATCTGGTTAAATTTTCTAGCAAATAATAATTGAAATATCACAAAAATGAGTTCTCACTATATTGGCATCATATTTATGCACAGTGGGCTGTGTGTACTGTGAGATATCTGCTGTATTGAAATTAATATTTTCCACATATTTGATTGCTGTAACTTTTAGTTATCTTAAGCAATTTCAAAAGAAATTAAACTATGAAAATCATAATTAATTTGATACATTTGAAATGTATAATGAATTAATTAATGTAATGTTGCTGGAATTGTGAATGTTAATAAATATCACAACGTATCAGAAACAAAATACAAGTAAGTTAATATTTTATATTGTTCCTGTGTTCTGTAATTTGTGCTGATCACCATGGATTGCTAAGGTTGTAACTTCATGTATTGAAACCAATATAATAAGTTGCATTTGGCAAGTTTTTAACTCTATTCAAGTTTTTAAATATTTTAATCCATCAGCAATGATAATACAAGAAGATAATTTGTACTTTTCTTGAAACAATTAACATTTATTCCTATCTTAGTAATAAATTGCTGTCATAGTAGATAATAAACTAAATGACTTTCACTGGTTTTGTATTTCTCAAAACAATTCAGTTCAGTGCATTTCTACTAGCAAACGGAGGTAGTCAGAGGTAAATTTTGAATTTTGTGAATTGAGTGTAAATTGATAGGAGGAATGCTAACGATTGTCTCTAAACACTACTCTGATTTGGGTTTGTCACTTGTGTGTATTATTTTTTATTTCCCTTACTGAAGAAAATTGCCAAACCTGGGAACAAATTGATTAATTTTTGATTGCCATTTTATAAGATATCCTGTGAATTGGAAGTTGTTTGGAACAGGAAAAGGGAAGAGATAAAAAAAAGTGAATATAGAAAACCAACATTTTGTTTATAATGAAAAAATCTACATAAAGCATAATTAATAAAATTACAATCTAGAATTGATAATTACAAACTAAGCAATGTGTGATCCCATAGAATCTAGTCTCTCCTTTCCTCTTTCTCCTTCCTCCCTCTCACATTCTCCCTCTGATTTCTCCTCCCTCTTTCTTTTCTCCCACACTTTTCCCCTTCTCTTCCCTCACTTTCCCCCTCTTTCCCTTGTGCCTTTTCTCTCACTCTTTCCTCCTCTCTTCTCCCGCACTGTTTCCTCTCTCATCCCCCTCTATTTTCGCCCTCTTTCATCTTCTCTTTCTTTACCTCTCTCTTTTCTTCAACTCTTTCCCTTCTTTCTTTCCCCCTCTTTTCCTGAACTCTTTGCCTTCTTTCTTTCCCAGTCTTCCTCCCTCTCTCTTCCCCCTCTGTCTTCCTCTATGTTCTCTCTCCATCCCGCACTGCCCGCTCCTCCTGTGTACCTAGCTCGGCCTCGCTCCGCGTCACACGGCACCGCCCAGCAACAATGAAGCCCAGGTGGATTAGGAATTGCATTTCACTGAAGCGCCAAGTTGGGCTGCAGCTCCCATCTAGTGGAGTTGCAACTAAATGAACACCATAAAACCTTCCCCATAAAAAACACGTAGATGTGCCAACTTTTATGGAGATCGGTCAAACGGTGTGGGAGTTTATCGATCTCGAACAAGCCAACATCCAAAACACAAACACATTGCAAAACACAAACGAATATGTTAATACGGTATTGAAATTTTTGAAATACTATGTAAAGTGTCAATTAAGGCAAATAAACGTTCTCGTCCTGCGTGGAGGAGGCGAAGCCAATGGCAAGAAGCGGAAGGGGACCGTCGCAGCTACAGGGGAGTGAAGAGCTGGGAACATTACATGTCGATGTGCGCGGCCTTCCCTAGTTAGTGACGGCAAATTGGACTAAGTCGTAGGAATTTTGATGCGGTATTGTTGACGTAATTACATGAAGTAATAAAAGAAGTTATCTCCATCAAATTAATATATTTATTTAGAGAGCTTGCTTTCGACGTATTTGCTGTTATCACCAGTATCGCAGTGAGTTGCAAAAGTCGGGAGACTGTCTCCCGACTTGTGCCACATACAGTGGCTCTCTAAATAAATGAATTAAGTGCCAATATATAATTTGCCACACACACACACACACACACAAGCGCTCTTAATAAATATGTTAAGTTGACGAAAATTACTTCTTTTATTTTTTCCTTCAAATTTGCCTAGGACATCAATATTACGATACGTACCAAAGGGTTTTTGATGTCTGCGGAAACATCGACAAAAAGTATCCACGTTTAAAATATTGTTGTTTTAAATTTGATGAAACATTTTCCCTCCTGTATCCATTTTTAATTATAATAATTAAGTGAGTTATATCTTATTGTTTGGTCACGTCTAAATAATATGTTAAAAATAGTATAATATGGAAATTAACTAGAGGTGCTACATCGTATAATTTCTCGCATTTGGAAACAGTTACGTAATATTAAATACATAATTGTTTTTAGTACGACAGAAATTGTAATTTCTGCCACACCAAAAACTCAGTTATAACTTGAAAAAGTTTGATTCAACAAATTCCAATCAGAGGCATCAAATTCCGAAGACGTCACCGCAGAGTTGCCGGTACTTATTAAGAAGCAATAAAATCTTACAGTGCAAAGCAACGGAAAATTGAAGAGCGCCATTACTTCTTTGGTTATGTATTGCGTGTGCCGTTCTGAGTCTTCTACTGTTGTGTGCACTGTATGCGACTTGTTTCCTGCTACTGTTGTGATCTGATGCAAGAACGATCACCCGTCTGCCGTCAGAATATGTGGCAACATCGCTGTAACCCACCTCCGGCTGTCAAATAGAAATTTATTCAGACATTAAGAACCCCAGTTACGAATGACGCTGAGCCTCTGGCCGAAGGGATAAAAGGCACTGACTGACTGCGTTGTGACAAGACGAATCCTCACAAAAAAGCATTTCGGAAAGTTACTCCATAACATACGCTTAATGCCCAACAAGGCTTCAGAAACACGTTGCGTCAACGTAAGACCTAACAACTTACGAAAATAAAAAACAACCATAGGCATACCAAAAAATTGGCAAACAACCATTTATAAATTCTTTTTTTTTTCCACTGACCAAGCCCCGTTAACCTGAATTTAACGAAAATAAAAAAAAAATTAAAAAACGTCTGTGGTGCGTTTGTTACGATAGTCAGTACCAGTAGTAATTTTTAACTTTTACAAATGAAACCAACATGAATAAATTTAATTGTTGCAGTATTTGCAGCACTTTATACAGTAAAGAAAGAATATTTTACACTAGCGCGCCTTAAATACATCCAAGTGAGATATTTTAGTTCTTCGTTAAGTATATTCCCTTCCTTAAATCTATATCCTTTCACAAGAATGTTATCTACATCATACAATCATCACGACCGACAACAAACCGGGAGCGGTAGGTCAGTGCATCAGCTGATGTCACAGCAGCGCCTCTGACCGGGAGGACCTAGGTTCCAGCCTTGAGGCAAGATTTTCGACACTAGCTTTTCAGCTAGGTCGAATTCAGTCGCTGTCTGGAGGAGAATTCTAGCGGTCGGTTGCTCTGATTGGTTGTTTTCCGTGGTTTCTCCGAACAACACCTGACGAATGCCGAAGCAGTACCCTAACAAACGTCCTTCGTCTTCCTTGTCCTATGCTCTCCCCTTACACACACATACTCTACACTACCACATATCCCGGGGGGATTGGTCAGGAACTTAGAGCTTGTCCCGGCTGGGGCGGTGCCCCGCTGGTGGAAGAGTCCTGGTTAGGGGGAAACCCTGCTAGCTGACAGGTCTGCGCCGGATCTCGCCATCCAGCAGGGGAAGATCACCGCCATATCCCGATGAAAACATGCACTACACTTACGGGGCCAATGACCTGAGCTGTTGACGCGCCCGGAATCACCAACCAACCGACAAGAATGCGATGAATTCAAGGAATTTTGAAACCACTGTGTTGCCGTTTGACAACGCGTCAAACGAAGCACACGAAATTCGAATTTGCAATTCCAATTTTTTGTGCAATTTTCGAAAATATAGAGAATCAGCCGAGAATGGTACCATCACCACTATATTTACAGTTCTTTGCTACATACGAGGAAAAAATTTAAAGAAGAAATTTGGTCCCGTTTCTGAGAAAACAATTGTTTACAATTTAAAAATTGCCTAGTGCCTATGATTGCCGCCAATTGCCTATAATTGACGCAGAATTACGCAAAAATACTATAATTTCCGAAAAATTGAACATAACCTTATTTGATAATTTGTTTCCGATACATAAATTTTATTTAAAAAATCTTCGTGATTGTAGTTGTAGAAAGACGCCAAAAAACTCGGAATTTTTGTTATTTTTGAAATATCGAGGATTGATCGAAAATAAAACCAGCACATCTCTTAAGCATTTTGTTTACACTATTATAGGTGAAAATTTAATTTAAAAAATTCGTGCCGTTTGTTTGAGAAAAAAGTGTTTAAACAAATAAAAAATTGCCTATATTTCGCGCAAAATTTCGCGAAATCTACTCAAATTTTCGAAAAAATTATGACCTTTTCTGAGTATTTACATGATGTTATTTCAAAAAGAACGGATTTTGTTACCTAAAAATCACAATCGTCAATATTTCAGTAATAGGAAGACATCGCAAGAAACTTTTGTAGTTTTCGAAAAATCAGTGATTTCAACGAAAATGATATCTCGACCATTCTCTGGAGCGCTATTTACGTTACGCGACAACAAAATTTCATCAAAAAGTTTGGAACCATTTTTTTAATGTTCCAGGGGCTTCACGTAAAGCACCCCCTCCCAAAAAAAATCAACAACAAAATACCAGTTTCAAATTCAAGGGACCGCGACTTCAGTCAGATCGATTGGGGAATATGAAATCGTGCGAATGGTTTAGGCGTTATCGTTGTCATGGAACTTTTTCGAAAATATGAGTATATTTTGCGTAATTGTGTCAAACTTAAAAAAATAAATTTTAAACAATGATATTTTCAGAAAAGGCTCCACATTGTTGCAAAACCCTGATATTAGCAATGAACTAAAAAATGTGGAGCTGGTCCCATTTCGGCACACTTTCTGTATTTTCGAAATTTGTAAAAGTATTGTGACATACCGATATGTCACATGAAAATAAACTAACATTTATTTGTAGACTATATGGTGGAATATGCATTAGGACATATCACGAGAGCATGGGCTTAGCAACGACCGTGAATAAACAATGTAGTTTTTGTTTTTTGTAAATGCATTAAGAGGTGGCTAGATGCCGAAAGTAGAAAATTTGGGATTGGGCGAAGAAGTTTAGACGATCGAAAGGTCAGCTACACCAAAATATAACGAACGAATGGATTGGCTGGGTGAGAGAACGACGGTCAAATGTTATGAAAAAAGAGAAGGTAGTAATACTAAGTCTTCGAGGGGTGAATCATGCAGGAAGATTTAATTCTGACCGGCATCGCGTGTCTTAACTGATCGTAGGTTCGTGAGAGGGAGCGAGTGTAGTGCAGATAGTCAGAGTCGGGTTATCAGATCGTGAAATTTTAAGGACAGTAAATGATATTGCAGATATTGCATGTGGAAGTAATATTGATGCATAAATTGGGACTTTGTCGGGAGTGGTAATCGAGTAATAGATTTCGGGACTATGTCATAGGACGTAATCGGGACTGATAATTTTGATAGTTTGAGACCAGCTTGGATAGGGGCAGAAGAGGATTTCTTGGGACTTTGGACTACGGCAAGCTCGCAAGATATTTCGACTGAGAAGTCTACGAGGGACATCAACGAATAATAGATAAGTTAACCGCGGTATAAAACTGTAAAATTCAAAGATATCTTGATCAAAGGCCTAACATCAAATCATTTATTAAATTCACTAAATTGTTTGCTAAAAGGTAACAATAAACTTTGTTAAATTTTGTTCTTTAGAAAAGAAAGTGATCTTTCATTTAGTCAATCCAAACAGTAATGAACTAGGAATTAGAATCATTCTATTTCAGATTCCCAGCAGCGCTGTATAGTCTGCGGATCCTATAATCCATTATAAAGGTAATAAGGATTATAATATATCGTGACCCATTGACCCAGCAAGCCGGACGCTAAGATCTTTGCAAGATATTAATGTGGAGAAAATTTGTATATCTCAGTATTCAAAAGGATAAATTCGATTTTCCCGCCTTTGGTTTGAGGTTGTCAGTTTGCAAAATGGCAACTAGGCGGTTTCAAATTGTATTCGAATGCTTCTCATTGTTGCCGGTCGTGATGATGGAATGATACGTATACATTTTTTACGAAAGAAAATAGAGGAAGATAATGTATTTAACGTAGATCTAACAAAAATGTTATTTTACTTGGAGTTCTGATCGCTGATTATGGTGTTCAGAAATTGTTAGTTCACATTGATGTAATCAAGGCAAGCTTATTACAATTTCATTTTTTCTTTTCTGAATAACGTGCTGCAAATACAGTTAAATTTGTTCATATTTTTTTCACGCGTAGACAGGAAATGACACGGAGGCTCTCTGTAATGCTGGTAAAAGCTGATAAAGATCGGAGAGAGCTGATTCTATTCTTCGGTTTCTCTAACGTTGCATCTGTGAATAGTATCTCCAAGATGGAATTCGGCACAACTTTTTGCGTAATTTTCAGTATTGCCGCTAGAGTCGCTTTATCTGCAGAACTGTTTGATACTCGCAGGGGGGATCACGATGGCGTCGGTCATCTTGGATTCTGGTGGAGTGTCGTAGACGACCACCCGGACCCTGAGTCTCGCGGCGCCGCTCACGTCGTTAACTTGAAGGTGCAGGAAGTGAGAAGGCGATGCTATGATTGAATTGATTGAAATGTGCCATCTGCCCTTATGGGTAGTGAAACATTTTTGAATTTTTTGAATCACTTTTGAATCATTCTTTGAATCTGTTTTTTGGATTGATTAACTACTTTCTTATGGCTTGAGTTGAGGAAATAAGGTCAGTGAAGATGGCAATACACGACCTATCTGCATTCTTTGAACTAATTTCTATACATTTCAGGTTTGCGCAAACTTCACAGATAAATGCAGAAAAGTAATCAGGTGATCTGTGAGATTTGACACTGGATTGACGATTCCGGGGCCGTCAACTGCTAAGATCATTGGTCCCGTAGATGTAGTGCATGTTTTAACTCGGGGGGTAGCGGTGACCTTCCCCCGGTGAATGGCGAGATCCGGAACCGCTCTACTCGCCGGCTTGCGGGGTTATCCCCAACTAGGGAGATATCCCACCAACAGGGCGCCGCCTCAGCAGGGACGCGTTCTAAGCTCCCGGCATGTGAGATAGTGTAGTGCATGTTAGTGTAAGTGTAAGTAAGGAGTGAGGATAGGACAAGGAAGAGGAAGGAAAGATCACGCGCGGTCCGTGGCCCCTTTGTTAGTGTCCTGCTTTGTCACTGGTGTTGATCGGAGAAACCACGGAAATTACCGATCAGAGCAGCTAACCGCTAGAATTCTCCTCCAGACATCGGCTGAACTCAACCCAGGTATCTAGCTAGTGTCGAAAATCCTGCAGTGTCGACGTGCACCGTCGGAACTCGAAGTCGAGGTCGTCCCGGTCAGAACCACTGCAATGACATCAATTCATGCACTGTGCCACCTACGCCGATCGACGGTGGAGAACGTAGTATATGCAAATCTTACATCAGATTGATCTGTCGTCACGCTTTGAAACATCAGTACGGTAAGGAATTGTCGATGGTTATTATGTGTGTGACGTTGAATAGCTATTAATGACCAAAGAATTGATACGGGAGTTGTTGTTGAAGTAGGTTATTTGCCTCAAGGTTAATTGGAGGAGTGAAGTGTTCTCAGGGAGAGAAAGGCTTTCTATTTTGATTTTATTGTGATATTCAAGTAGCCTTTCTAGAAGTGGTCTTTTTCGGCCCGTCGGAAATACAAGGATAGGAGGCCCCTTTCAACTACACTGTCGGAAAAAAGTATTGCAACACCGGGAAGGGCACGAGCAATCAAGAAGGCGATAAGCGACGTTCGAGATGGTGGCTTGTAAAAGCCGTGATTAACATTTCACGGATGACTAACGCCCCGTGAGGTAATGGCAGCGTGACGAAATGGTCCCAACGTGCCATCTACTCCGCGGCTTTAAAAGGTGCTGTCCACTGCGATAAGGTCTAGTCGGAACTTAGGTATGCTACGGCGTCGCACTCGTTCGTCCTTTAAGCAATTGAACCAGCTTGAGCGGGTTCGGATTGTCGGCCAGCCAGCGCGAGCCGGGTGATCCTTTCCGCGTATTGATAACTACGTTGGCCGTGATGCGACGTCGGTGCTGCGGTGTTGGTAACGATGGGTACACAAGCATTCCCATATCCGTAGACCCACTTCGGAGCGACCGAGGAGCACTGACGACAAGATCAACGTGAGGGCGGCGTTTGGAAACCCTATGGCCCACACATCCAGATACATACACATACCACACGTGTCTCCACGGACCGTTGGGAACCGGGTACTTGCTGCATGATTACAATCGCGCGTACCGCTAGCCCAACTGTCACTCAAGCCGAACCATCATCGGGCACGTCTGGCGTGGTGCAATGTGCGAGTCAGCTGGGAGACAGAAAGGCGTGCAGTGGTGTTCAGTGGTGAGAGCCGCTTCTACCTGCACACCTGTGATGGTCGTGTGCGTGTGCGCGTCGCACAGGCGAGCATGTGCGTCCGGAGTGTGTTCGTCCACGTCACGTAGGGCCCACCCCGGGAGTGATGGTGTGGGTTGCCATCAGCTACAACGCACGTTGGTCTTTGGTGTTCGTGGAGGGCTCATTGACCAGCGCTGGATGCATCCATCACGTTTGCGGCCTGTGTTGGTACCTTTCTTGTCACGGGAGGGTGGTGCGCTGTTCCAACAGGACAATGCCTACCCTCACACTGCCTGCGCTAAGCAACACGCTCGCCGCGATGTTCAAATACTCTGGCCGGTAAGCTCGCCGGATAACTCTGATCTGCGCCAGGTGGAGCAGGAAGAGTGGAACAGTGTGGCGAAGGTCCGATTATCAGGGTTAACTCTGAAGTTTCGAAAATTTAAAAAGTTTGAATTTTTTCGGCGTCTTCCTACAACTATAAAAATGAAGATAGACTTTTCCTTCAAATGAAATTTGTAGTTCATATTTAGTTCTTTCATTAAGTTCATGTACATATTTTTTTTAAACAAATAATAGTTTTCGCGCAATATTGGGTGCAATATGTGCAAAATTAAAAAAAAAACTTTCTCAGAAGCACCAAATATTTTTCTTCAAACTTTTCGTAGGGATAGTGCTAAATGTGCTCTATCAGATGACAAACTCCACAGTGCTCTGTTCTTTTGTTTTTTCAAAAATTACTAACATGCTTTTACTTGTCTCTCGCGTCGTTAATATTTACATCAGCTGCAATTTGTTCACACAATTGTATTTATAATTATATGTGCTTTAAGTAATGTCATATTACGTTTCTTGAAAACTCATCAATTTTCTGTGAAAATTAGCTAAAAAATCCATATGTTCAGACATGTTCAGAAGCCATTTATTCAAAAATTGGCTACAAATTTTTTCTTCAAACTTTTCCAACTGAATGTGACAATTTCATAGTTTAAAATGACGTAAAGTTCATTTTGATGTATTTTTTTTGTTTTTTCAAAAATTAACCAATGTGTTTTTTTAATATCTCCCACGCCGTTAATTAGCACATTTTCAACAATTTGTAAACACTATTGAATTTGCGAGTTGAATTGCCACAAATGACATCAAATGAAGCTATTCGAAAACTGAAAATACGTCTGTGAAAAGGAGTTTCTAATTTCGCATTTACATTAACTTTCTATCGATTTGTATACGTTATTGCATTTGTGAGTGGAAGTGGTTCATATGACTCCAAATTAAGTTTTTCGGAAACTCCTGTGAAAAAGATCTTCAAATGTCTTATTTACAGTAACGCTTAAACGCCATTTTCTTAAAAACTGCTCCAAATTTTTCAATGAAAATTTCCATTAGTACGCGTCCTGGGATACCATGTATACAGCTTTGAATCTGCTCCAACAGAAACGCGATTCCTGCCAGGGACATACCTCCAACGTACAGGTAGAAAGGTCCTGACAATTGATTTATCCCCAGTGCACCAGGGTAGTCATCCCTTAAATGTGTCTTGTCCATTTGCCCATCTAGATCCAAACTGTACGAAAGCTTGTCATCCCAGTGATTGAGCAATCCTGACTGCCACAAGCGGAGGATAAGTTTGTTGAGAACATGAAGAATAAGATGAACCCGGGGAACCACATAACCTGCGTAATCTGTAGAGAACAGAGGATCTTTAATCTTGTGCAACACGATTCTACCTTCTTCTCTGTATTTTCTGTAGCGCGAAGTGATCCAATATATCTCTTCGGACATTAATGTTGCTGCCTTTCCCGTCATAACTATGTCTCGAACACATTTATCTCTATCTTGTATATTTTCTATGATTATTAAATTATCTTTTAGTTTTCCTAAACGATTGACGATATTTATTTGATCGTACGATCTAGGCAAATATAGCCTCTCATACTCCGCATCTTTGACGAAATTTATCTCCTTAAAATATTGAGGAATTGTTATAAAACCAAGTAAAAGTCCCGTATACGCATTTCCTGCTAGCATATGCAAAAAGATTGCGCAGGAGACGATTATATGCTGAGACGTCCGAGGGGTGGTCCGTGAGTAACTCCCAGTTAGTAATATCTCCACTATATCGAAAAACGAGGAAAGTATGCTGAAGATTAGGAAATTATGGCTATGCAACAGGGCCGATACAAGTACAAACAGCACCAATGTACCTCCAAGCGAGCTCCAGGTTTTCCAGTCGAATGGCAACAGCAAGACCAGACCAAAGGGAATACGTTGGGGCTTACGCACCACCAGGTACTGGTTAGACTGCGAACAGAATGGGAAACGCATAAAATATCAAGAAATTGTTGATTAACCCTTTCTATAAGGAAAGAGGTCCCATGCATTTACTAGAAGAGAACTTAGAGGTTTATTGGTTTAATGTTGATTTTATTGGTTTTTGACAATTTTGATAAATTAATACAACTACAAATATATCTACATTAATTTAAACAAAAAGACATTGAAGTCATTTTTTTGTATAGAAAAATCGATTTTCGTCCGTCAATGACAAAACTTAATTTTTATCTCAAATAAAGGTAATTGATTCTTCATAAGATAATGTATTGATATAGTTTATACTAACAATAAGACTTATAATACTACAAATATTTCCAAAATGTATTCTGACGTTTTTGGGTGAATAGTCCTGATTATTTTTGTATCAGCGGAAGACGCAGTAATATTTTTTACTACAAACAAATCTTGTAATAAATTGCAATTTTTTTTATTAATGAATGAAAACATCGTACAAATTATTCGCAGCTTTCCGAAAGAGTTTCTACAAAAAATTAAAATAATCATTAATTGGCATGCGAGGCCACACTCTCCTTTGGTAAGGCAAGGGTTAATCATTACCATTTTGTTTTCCTTAATGCTTATGAAACTGATAAAGACTATTTTCAAAACTGGGAAATTACAAAAATGTAATATTTTTGACTTCCCTCTCACGTTCGTAATATTTACGTTAGAGGCAATTTCTTCACGTGATTATATTTATGAGTAAATGTGCTTTAAATAATGTCAAATAAAGTTTCTCAAACACTCATCAGTGTTCTGTGAAAATAAAGAGGTTTTCAGAGCGGCTCGAAGGCCATTTTCTCAAAAATGGCTCCAAATATTTTCTTCAAAATTTTCCAACGGATAGTGGTAATGACACTGTTAAATATATCGTAAAGTTTATTTTGGTGTAGTCTTTGTTTTTTCAAAAATTACCTAAATGTAATTTTTTCAATATCTCTCACGCCGTTAATATGCACATTTCAGTGAATTCGTATACATTATTGCATTTCGAAATTGATGTCTTCAAATTACTTCAAATGAAGTTTTTCGAAAACTCAATAGACTTCTGTGAAAAAGTCCTTCAAGTTTCCCATTTATAGTAACGATAAACGCCATTTTCTTAAAGACGGCTTAAACTTTTTCAATGAAAATTTTTCTTTAGGGCAAAGGTTTTGCGTTCTTTAATATTCTTTACATAATATTTAGGTTCTACTATTAAAAAACCGAAAAGTAAAGAAAATGTAAAAAAACATGTACTGGTGGGCTGTAAAATGTAAAAAAAAATGGGCTGCTATTGATTGCAGCAGGCAAGAAGGAAAGGCAAGACTAGTCTACACCAAGAAACTAATCTACCAGTCTACACCAAGGAAATTAGAAAACGTTACCACGAGAAAGTCTGTGCCATTCTGTTGCTACTGTTGCTACTTCCTCTAGTTGCTTTCTCGTACACATACGTATATACGAAGTAATGTTTGTAGTACAGAAAACGTTATGTAATGTTGCGGAAAATCGATTTCGAGATTTCAACGGAAATATAGGTTTTGGGATCCTCTGATACAGAAAAAGTGTCTTTTTCAAAATGTCCGTCCGTCTGTCTGTCTTTCTGTCTATCCATCTCGTGTTTGTGAACAACACTAGCACCTAAACTATGTGCACGATGTTTTCCAAATTGCAGAAACCTCTGTCAATCTGGCTCTAGTTGAAGTTTTGAAATTTTGAAAAACATGAAGACCCCCGGACAATTTCAAAATTTTCTCAAAAACGGCTCCAAATTTTTTCTTTAAATTTTTGGCAGGGGTAGTGCCAAACAAACCCATATACGATGACCTAATCGCCTTATTTCTTTTTTTTTGCAAAAATTACAAAAACCTAATTTTTTGACTTGTCTCTCACGACGGCAATATTTACATTAGAGGAGATTTCTTCACATCATTATATTTACGATTGCATGTGATTTAAATAATGTCATATAAAGTTTCTAGAAAACTCAACAGTTTTGAGTGGAAATGGGTACAAAATTCCGACTTTTTTTAACCACTCAATCATAATTATCTGCAAAATGGCTCCAAATTTTTTCTTCTCCATTTTCCAACGGACAGTGGTAATGACACTCTTTTATAAGACGTAAAGTTTAGTTTGTTGTATTGTTTTGCTTTCTCAAAAAATAGACAAATATATTTTTTTTCAAATATCTCTCACGCCTTTAATATGCACATTTCCATCAATTTGTATACATTATAGCCTTTGTGCGTAGAAGTGCTTCAAATTACTTCAAGAGAAAATTTTTAAAATATATTCCTGTGAAAAGGAGCTTCAAATTTCGCATTTATTGTAATGCTTAGTCGCCATTGTTTTTAAAAAGGCTTTACATTTTTCAATGAAAATTTCTGTTACGGACGCGGTTTTACTTTTCTTTAATATTCTTGAAGTCATATTTCTGTTCTACTATTAAGAAACCAAAAAGTTGAGATAATGTCAAAAAATGTACTTTGGGCGATGATAGATAGCTGCTGGCCAGAGAATAGAGCATAACCTTAAAGCCAGTCCACGCCAAGGAAATTAGAGAAATTTGCTACGAGAAAGTCGGTGCCATTTTTAAGCACCTCTAGTTACTTTGAACTGAAACGTTCTATTTTTTTCGGCATCTTTCTACAACTACAAATTTGAAGACATTTTTCCTTCAAATGAAATTTGTTGTTTCCTTCAAATGAAATTTGTTGAAAATAGTTCTTTCATTAAGGTCATGTAGATTTTTGTGAAAATTTTAGTAGTTTTCGTGCAGTAGTGCGAGCAATATTTGCAATTTAAAAAAATAATGAAAACAAGATTTTCTCAAAAAACGGCCCCAATTTTTTTCTTTACATTTTTCGTAGGATACGATGACATAAATATACGTATATAATATACATATACGACGAAATAAACGCCATATTGCTCTATTCTTTTGTTGTTTTTTTTCACAAATTACAAAAATGTATTTTTGTTACATGTCTCTCACGTGGGTAATATTCACATTAAAGTCAAATTCTTAACATTATTATATTTATGAGTACATGTACTTTAAATAATGTCATATAAAGTTTCTTGAAACCTCAGTAGTTTTATGTGAACATGAACTAATTACGCATTCAGAAATACCCAAACGCCATTTTCTCGAAAATGGCTCCAAATTTTTTCATCAAACTTTTCCAATGATGAGTGCTAAATGCACTGGTTAATATAACGTAAGTTCATTTAGGTGTATTTGTTTCCAGAAGTTAAACTTATATACATTTTTTGAAATATCACTCCCACCGTTAATATGAACATTTTTATCGATGTGTATACATTTTTGCTTTTGTAAGTGGACGTTCGAATACCTTCGTAAATGTTTTTCGAAAACTCAATAGATTCCTGTGAAAAAGCTTCAAATTTCGCATTTACAGTAGCGCTTAATGACATTTTGACATTATGAGTTACATAACTTTCTCTGTAGTATGTATGTTAATCTGTATATACGTACGTATATGAAAAATTTGAAACCGTTTATAAGAAAATGGCGATTAAGCATGATTATAAATGCGAAATTTGAAGCTCTTTCTCTCAGGAATCTATTGAGATTTCGAAGAACATCAATGAAAGTCATGTGAAGCACTTCCACTCACAAATGCTATAATGTATCTGTTAAGTACATGAAATCCGGGGCGGAAACAACAGTCCTTTACAATCAGTTTATTGCAAAATAAATCCACAATTCACAATCCAGTCCAAAATACAAGACGTGTCAATCAAGTTCCAGGAGATGTACCGTTCAACAAAGCCAAAAATACCGTTCCACTAGAAAATCACCAGGAGTAAAAAATCACGCATCGTCACCAGAACGCATACTCACTAACACTTCACTAGGACCGGCCCTGTCCGCTCTCCCAGCCCGGGGCCCTTATATCTGCCACGAGGAGAGTCCCTTCACTTCCCGCTGTGGCGAAAAAGGGAGGGGAGGTGTCCCCTCCGGTGGTCGCCCTGCCGCTGGTGGCGCCTTCCGGCACCTTCCATTTTCTCATTGCTCTTCCGGCGCGACCCCGCTGCGACCTCAGTGGGCCGCAACTACTATGCTCACACTTTCTCTTGATACCCGAGCCCCACAGCACGGCCCGGTAGAAAACGCCAGCTCCACTTGGAACGTCACGGCTCAGTTTGCAGTGCTACCTACCTTCTTCGTTACTTGTCATTGCTATCTAGTCCAAGACACGCTATTACCTCAGTCTAATAATTGTGCTATTACGCTCGGTTTTCCGCCGTTGAAGTTGACATCACTGCACTGCTGTGACGTAGACAGAAACCTCCTCTCCCCGCACCCCCCGCTGTGGAGTATCAAGAAAAAGTGCGCGACTAGTACAGTCTCCGGCACAGTGTGCCCAACTCGAGTGTCTCCGTGGACATAATTCTGTAGCATACAGCAGTATCCAAATCGGAGGAAATGTGCATATTAACGGCATAAGAGATATTTGAAAAAAATTACATTTGGGTAATTTTTGAAAAACAACAACAAAAGAATACACCAAAATTAACTCTACGTCATTTTAAACAGTGCAAGTAGCACTATCCTTTGGAAAGATTTGAAGAAAACATTTGGATTCAGTTTTGAGAAAATTGAGTTTGAGCGTTTTTTGTAAATGCGGAATTTCACAGAAAAATGTGTTGAACGTGCAAAATAGCTTCAGCAAATTGTTTAGGAGAACCACAGAATGCTGGATTGGATTGCCTACAAAGCGTGACCACAACGTTCTAACTTACCACAAGGAAAAATTCTGAAAGGCAATTATTTAGAACTATTAGTTTATCTCGGCGTGAAAATTGTTGATAATTTAAGGAGTCAATGTTATCTTGTCAATGTTTCCTTAGGCAAACAGAATATTATTTTCTGTTGTATTTTGTGCGTAATATAATTTCACCTTACTTTCAGCTTTACGCGCCCAAACAACATGCTCTTTACACAGTCTGCAACCGCGCGTAAGGCTGCCAGTCAAACATATAATTTCTTCAATGCCGCCAAGATGTGAATTACTACGGTTTTTTTACTGACGAGGCGATCATTTGTGCAAACGCTCGCCTGAAAAATTCTCCAACGATTACCTCTCGTGGCGTCATATGACGCGTTGTGTGATTTCCTCGAAGTCCCGACAATGGGGGCGAGCATGCGCGCCAATAACTCTCAGCCGATGTCATAATACCAACCCTACATAATTAAATTGATAATCGGTAGCATATATTCGTGCATCTTAATGGTTTTTTACTCGAGCGAGGCGACTCGCCGTGAAACTGTTTTGGTCATCTTCTTTTTAAAAAAAATGCGGTTCTATTGCGCCTTCATTTGGAAAGACGTTTAATTATCGGAATGTTGACAACTCCACAGTGTCTCCAGTATCTGGCGCGATCTCGCGAGCGTCTATGAAATCAGTTCAACTCTTCAACTGTTTGTCCTTCCAAAGAGTTTCATACTAAAGATACCTTTGTCTTTCTATCTGGAAGCTAACCCGCGGTTCTTATACAACAAATTGTAAGTCCAATGCGAGACGTTCAAGATGCATCCTCTTTGCTGTTAATTAGCGCCAAGAAATTGTTATAAATAAAATATTTCAAAGTACGGCACCAAATTTGAATTAATTTTGGCCGCCCATGTCCAACATGTTGAGTTTTCAAGAAACTTTCTATGACATTATTTAAAGCACATGTACTGTTACCATCCGTTTTCCCACCAATCAGGCAAAACGTGTCACATCCTTCCCCTGTGTCCAGAGGGGTGTTTAAACGAGTTTGAACGCGCGGCCAAAAAGAGGTAGTGCAAAAATGTAACGGGAGAGTTCACTAATGTAGCAGAAAGGAAGGAAGTCGGCATAATGCATAGCATCAGTCTTTCGGAAGCGAACTGTCGACCAGACCATGGTGGAAATAACCATGGTGTTATTTCCACCATGGACCAGACAAGACGTATAGCAAGATCGGTCTACGAGAGAGTACCGTTACGAGCATTCGTTTCTAAATAGTGCCAGAAAAGGAGAAGACAATAGAAGAGGTAAACGGTTTATTTTAAATGCAATACAACTAACTGTGAATATTTTCAAGAGTAGTATTTGTATAAATTATTGAGAGCAGAGAAGTGAGGAGCTCGTACGAATTTTACAGACGATTGCTAATACTCGAATGTCTCTTTATCTTTTCTAGTTTTTTTTTCATCTCTTTGCCTTGACGTTCTGTTCCGTTACGTTTCTGTTACGTGCGATTTCATTGCATCTGGGTAAAATTCTTGGACGAATCCCTACGCAAGCGAACGCGCAACGGCCCGGCTACACATTTTATAACGGACACGAGCCGGCCCTTCATGGTCGGAAGACACACCGCGGAGCTGCTGGGAGACGACGTGAGGCCGTTTCAACCAGACGACCCCGTAGGAAAAATATGTATATTGTCAAGTAAGAGCGTTCCAGATGGAATAATTTTGGAGTTTTGATCAGAGTTTCTGTAGGTCAGGAAAAGTCGTAGGAAACATCGAATTCGCGTGTGGAGATTTTATTGAAAACCTTGTTCTCAATCAAGAACCAATCATTCTTAAATTTTAATTTTTGAAAAATTAGACCAAAGCATTTAATTTGTGTAAAGAAAAACAAGTTCCTAAGTGTATTTTAAAATCAATGGAAATGTGTTTAGAGGAGAGTAACTAGTAGACAGGAATTTTTTTGAAATTATTTTGTTGTCAAATGTTATAAAGAATATAGGACTTTGCTTACAGATTGCTTGTTAGCCACAAACCTGTATATATCAAAAGAGTATTAGTTGTAAGTTTGTTTATTTTCAGGGTGTTTATTATTTTTTTATGTATATGTGTATTCATATATGGATGTCAGGGATTGGAGATTACAGTATTCTATTAAAAGTGATTCAAATTTGAGTGATTTCGGGAACATTCGAATGGAGAGCATCGCTGGTTTTTCTCATATATATATATATATATATATATATATATATATATATATATATATATATATATATATATATTTGAAATATGCCTCAAATTACTGCAACCTGTTTCCTAATTTCTAATAAATATATGGGCGCCAGGAAATGGTTACGAAAATGAGCTCCCAAATTATATTTAATTATAACTCCGTTGCTGACTCAGTCGGCGGGTTCTTTACCGAAATGATCGTGAATACTTACGATTACTTCATTCGCCCCCATACGAAGAAGCGTGGAATCTGAAATGCAAAATTTAAATATCCTACTAGATTGCACGTGACGGAAAATGATAATCAGCTTTCATCAATAGAAAATAACAAATTTATTTATAAATTTTAGTAACTTCTTTTAAAATAAACAAAGTATAACGTTCTTTTAGGTCATGACCTTTACGCGCTATAGAACCTGTTTTCCATGAGAATCTTGGGCGCTGTCCTGGTAAAGGATGTCTCCCCGTAGACTTCAGCAATGGACCTCGTCCAATCTTCTTTCTTGCTACCGACCAAATCCGTATCTTGTCGTTTCTTCTCATGAACCACTATGTATACTGTTTATCCATTGGCTTTCCATCCCCATTCACCTGCTTGAATTGCTACAAGTTCTAATACTCCTTATTGTTCATTCCCTTGGCAAAATCTTAAAATATTAGCACATACGAGGCGTATTCGGAAAGTAAGTACCGTTTTGAAAAAAAAATAGTAAAACAATTTTTTCGAATCCAATTTTATTTTTACATGAAAATACATGTCTTAAACTATTTTTCAACATAGTTTCCGCCAATGATCAAACACTTGTCATAGCGGGTGACCAGTTTTTTATACCATCGTTAAAGAAACTTCCCGCCAGTTTCGATAACCACGACTCCACAGCATTTTTCGTGTCATCGTCAGATCCAAAGCGCTTGCCACCAAGTTAGCGTACATGAAACAGTACGTGAAATTTGTGGAAATGCCTCTGAAAGAGTTGTCATTGTGAAGCATCTGTTCTCATGAATTGCTTCATCAACTTTCCTTACCAAATCATCGGTGACAACAGAAGGCCGACCACTCCGAGCCTCGGCGTGGACATTTGTTCGACCTGCATTAAACATTCGTACCCACTTTCTCATCATTCCATCACTTATCGCGTATTCACCGTAAACTTTTGTCACTTGACGATAAATTTTGGCCGGTTTAATATTCCTCGCGTTCAAAAATTTAATCACGGGACGAATCTCACAGTCAGCGGGAGAACTAATTGTCTTAAACATTTTGAATGTGCGCAGCAAACTGAAAACACAACATAGAGTAACCAAAATGGCGACAATTGAAGGTCAGTGAACAAGAAGACTAGTGCGCATGCGCGGGGCGCCTACCACAGCGCTTCGACGGCGCTAGAATGAAACGGTACTTACTTTCCGAATATGCTTCGTAAGTTCACCAAGTTATAAATTACGTTCATGAAACTTATATAAGCTTGGGACCCGGGTTCCTATCATCGGAGACTAAGTTCGATTATCATTGTCCGCTTAATAAAATGTATAAGTCCCACTTTTGGCATTCACTGTTCACTTCGTATAAAACAATTTCTGAGTTCTATCCTTTGAATACTAACAACGACAAATCACTACGTCCGAACTCGCATAAACTTTCTATGTTCAAATAAACTGCTATATATCCAGCACCCTGATCCGATCGCTATCGTGTCGAAAGCTCGAATGAATATTTTTGTATCCTTCAACATGTCAACTTTCTTCATCTTTTACTCTCTTGTTTAAAACAAAAGTATGCGATCTACCTCGCGGCGTCATCAATGTAATTATTTTTTACCAATAACTCACTTTTTCACATTCCCATGACACTTCCGGTATATTAGAATGGAATTTTCTCATTCGTGTAACTAAGCATCTCTTAAGTTTATCTTTCTTTGTAGGCGAAACCACTTATCGTCCGCATTTGAACTAATGGGCATTGTTTATATGTTGCATTCCGGTACCATTCGCTGAATTTCATATTGGTGACAATCTGGTATGTCATAATATATTGAAACGTATTATAATAAATGTAAATCCCGCTAGCTCATTCGACGGGTTCTTATGAAATTATTGTTCACTCAACAGTTTTCTGTAAAAATGAGCATAAAATTCGACATTTTCAGAAACGGTCAAACGCAATTTTCTGAAAAATGGCTGCAAATTTTTTCTTCAAAATTTCCACTAGATAGCTAATTGCACTGTTTGTTATGACGTAAAGTTCGTTTTGGTGTATTCATGTTTTTTCAAAATTTACACAATTAATTTTCTTAAAATACCTCTCACGGCGTTAATATGGACATTTTCATCGATTTCTATGCATTATTACATTTGTGAGTGGAAGTGCTTCAAATGTCTCTAAATTAAGGTTTTTTGAAAACTCAATAGATTACTGTGAAAAAGAGCTTAAATTTCTCATTTACAGTAATGCTTAATCGCAATTTTCTTAAAAACGACTACGAATTTTTCAATGAAAACTTCTATTTGGGACTAATTTTTACTCTTCTTTAATATTCTTGAAGTAATGATTCAGTTGTACTACTAGGAAAGCAAAGAGTTGAGAAATTGGAAAAAAATGTACTTTGGCGTCGATAGGTGGCAGCTGGCCAGAGAATGGAGCACGACCTTAAAGCCAGACTACACCATGGAAATTAGAAAAATTTGGTACGAGAAAGTTTGTGCCATTCTGTAGCTCCTCTAGTTTTAAAATATGACCCAGCAATTAAAAAAATATAAAAAATTCAGAAGTGTTCTGATATGAAGTTTGAAGATTTTTTCGTACCTGGGCCGTTGTTCTAAGACTCAATAAAATAGGTCTGGCAAATCTAGGTTCAACCTGCTTCCCATCATTTACCACATGTCTCCCACTTATCCTTCGACTGTGACCAAATTATTTTATCATAACTGTCAAAAACTGTCGTCTTTAAAACTAAAAAAATGATAATTTGTAACTAAATTCCAAAATCAAAATGTTAGTGGGTGCTACAACAATGTATACATATGTATAATAAACACAAATAAATGCACAGAACTGTTGCAGTCATTTTCAAAGTATATTTAAAGTTTTTATAGTTTTCAAAGTATATTTAAAGTTTAAAGTATATTAAACCCCAGCTGTCGAAAAAATTTGAAAAAAATCATAATTTGTGTTTTAAGAGGAACCTTTGAGACTTTTTCAAGCCTGTTCCATGATTCTAAAATACAATAAAAATATTTTTTGTTATTTTTCTTCAAAAATATTTTTTCTGTTTAAATTTGGGTCTGAGAAAATTTCAAAAACTTTTTTGTTGTTTTCTGATAGCATAAATTGTCTTCTTATTTACCAATTTTTTTTCAGTCAGATAAAAGAGTGTTAAGTTACCGAAAACAAAATTGAAAATTAAAATACACGTTTTTGGCTGTAGATGGGTGTGGGTGGTAGGACGGAGGCTAAGAAACCTTTAAAAAATGTTATTTTTATGTTAGAATTATATTGTAACCACTCATACGTCATTTGGTTTAGGGGAACTTTATACCATCATATCCGGGGGTACCCTTTCTAAAAAATGTTTCTATAAAATTAGAGACTATACTGATCGTCAAAAAGAAAAATAATGTTTACTTTAACAAAACAGTGATATAGTATAATGAATTAGTTTACATTTGTATTGTATAATGTGAAGAAAGACTTAATATGCCTGTAACAATAAAATGTACTAGAGCTCCCGGGTCAATCGCCCCCACCTCGATCGGGTTTTTGTCCTGTTTCCCTGATCCATTGAGCTAATGTTGAGATGGCCCCTTGATTTGCTTTGGACGTAAATGTAGCTTCACTATGCGCACGTTTTATTGAGCTCTCCATTTGCTGGTAGAGGTAGTAGAGCTGAGGGTGAGTTTCTATTTTGTTAGCAATACAGAAAAATTCAATTGGCAGTTCGTTTACCATGACAAATAAGTTTTCTATAATTCTGGATAAAAAATATCTAGTTTTTCAAAAGTTAATCTCGCGCCTTTAAAAAATGTATTGATTTTATTATTATTAATTTTTTTTAAAACTTTTTTCATCCTTCAACTATTAATAGTTAATTGTGGGGAAGGGATTCTGAAACTCAAGAAAGCGTGTGCTGATTATTTATTAATATTATAATTTATATTTAAATTAATATTTTAATTTATATTTAAATTAATATTTTAATTTATTAATATTAATATTATTAATATCCAAATATCATAAATACATTTAAAGTCAAGAAATCACAATGACGGACTGTTCTTTTTAATTAAGATAACATTTTTGAATATGTTGTTGCAGTCAAAATGATGGCGTCGGTCATTCTAGTGTGAAGTTAATTTATTACCCCCTTTTTATACAGGAGGAGTCACGTAACTTCAGCACCTCCTGCAGTTTTTTAACGATTGAAGTTACTGCAATGCAGTTTTCACGTAAGAGCATGAGAAAATGGGGCTAATTCATACGTGAATGTATTTCTATTTTATCACTTGTATTTTACGAGATATTGAGGTAAATTGTTTAAATGGAACTATACTGTGATATACCAAAATGACGAACCTTTTTTGTTTATGAAAATGTCATTTACATGAAGTAGAATATGGGGATGTCAATAGACGTTCGCGGGGGGGGGGTGATCGCTATGTGACAAGTAAACAACCGGCGTTAAAGGTCATTTTCGCTAGGTGAAGAGGATGTGGAAGTGACCGGGCGGAGGCGGAAATAATATTTTTTTTTTTACACAAAAGAGGATGATATAGAGTTCTGATGCTTTGGGTTTTATGAAGAACAGTGACACTCTCTAGCAACGAGGTAATGAGCGGGTCGGCTCCTGACATTTTACCAGGTCGAGGAAAGACTGTTCATTGACAACCAAATCCGATGCAATAATTTGTATTATAACTAAGGCTATCGTTTCTTATATTAGGATAAAATGTTTTTGTGGGAAGAGACGAGGGAATTCTACAAAGTAATAGTCAGTACGTGCATAGACGACCCGTGACGCGAGTAAGGGAAGTGAGGGTAATAATAGTATCGCTGGGAGAATTAACTTGATCGCGAACATTAGGCGGAGGACTTTATGAAGAAGGAAGATTCTGCTGCGACGACGGAGAAGATTCTACGGGGCGCCATCGAATGGAGAAGTGAGGAGCGCGCGAAGATCCGCGAAAATAACAAGGTTGTTTTATAATTATTACAAGATATAGAAAACTGGTCATGACCTAAAATAATTTAATTTAATTAACGATGTAACAATTCTTGTTTAACTTTTATCAGAATCATATTTCATATTATAATAAATTCCAATTTGTTACTTTAAAAGAAAGCTGATAATCATTATTCGTTACGTGCAATCCAGTAGTAGATATTCTGATAAGATTTTCAGATTTCTCGCCACTCCGTATCAATGGCAGATTGAGTAATTGGTTGCAGAGTAAGTAGTCTAACCACCCTTATGTCACAGTAGCAACAATTATGAACCTCGAACCCAATTAACTGAGCTAGCACGAGATAATTTTGGATGAGAAATATTAAAATTATGTAGGAAAAATCAGGGTTACAGTCGTAATTATTTCCTGGCGCTCAAATCAATAACTAAATTATTCGGAAAATAATTACGAGTTATGAATCTATCATAAATCATGAATCTATCATGATTCATTCAAACGAAACGAGTTATGAATCTAACGTAAAAATAATTCGTAAAATTACGAATTTTGCTGGTAGAAAGATGGGACTTGTGCCAATACATATTTTTTAGTCTATCATGGCGAGCGTAAAAAGACTAATCCAATGATATACATATTCTCATATGTTAGATAAGCATTTTTTCAGTAATTTTGATTCAACGTATCCGACTTCAGCCAATGATCTTCAGACACCAGTTTGCGTCACACTATTTTCGGGTATTTTAAATGCAGCCAGACACGAAAATTATCGCATCGTTACAAGACATTGAAACAGATTTATGAAGTATTTATTTAAAATATTGCATCTTGTACACAATCAAAACGTAACATTTGGCTGCTTACCGTTGACAATGTTCGTTTTGTACCTCTTTTAAAATGTTTCTCAACACTACAAGCTTTCCATGCAACATGGCGGCTAGCGTCTGGACTGGGTTTTCAAACGAAGTGCCAGTGCTGTGGTCACGGGGTTCGTGACGCAAACTGGTGATGCGCAGAACCATGGTGGAAATATTGTGTGTGTTATTTCCACCATGCGCAGAACGAGCAAAAATCGGTTCGTCGAAGGAAAAATGTATTTACACCATGGTTCATATAACTTCAACTTCATAGCATGCGTCTATAAGAGAATTATCAGTAACAACGAAATGTGCATATCGCATCTTCGTATGCAACAAAGTTGAACGACACATATAGTTAAATTTTGTTCATTAAACATCTTAAAGTGCATACATTTAATCTTACTTACTTCATTTAATCTTACTCATTTTATTCCTTCCTGCATGATAATCACATTCAAAATATTTGCTGTGAATTTTCACCCCGCTAGTTTGATGAGCTACCAGACACCTCCAAAGAGTAATTAGACACCGTAATTCAGAAACAACTATTATTGTGTTACTGATTATATGTGAAAGGAGGGAACGAGAAGGTAAATGCAATGTTTGACAGATAACTGCCATTACCTACCCTTAAGTTTTCATTTACCGCATTGTATAATTACCTGTGTAATAGCAGTGGTACAACTTCCCAAAAAATTCGCTTCTTCCGAGCCCCATTGCTCGGAAATTCTCCATGCTGGCAACAATAGCTCAAGGTCCATTGTATCCATTGTATCGACGTCCGATCTCTTTCCAGAATTTAACCATTGCATTCCATATTTTTTTAGCAGAAGGGCAAATTGAATATCTCGTCCACCAAAACGATCTATACCTCTTCTGTCTATCCACGCGTGTTGCTCGCGAATTATAAAGTCGAATCTAAAGCCATTCAAATTTTGAAGTCCAGTGTCCACTTGCAACATCCTGGTGTGTTCATTAATTTGCTCATTGCAGAATTCTAAGACTGATCTTTCCATGATAGACCATTGGTTCTTCCTTCGATTGTGAGATTTTGAAAAATACACAAAGTTCCTGTCTGTACAAAGATGAATTACTCGGCTTGTGCCAAGTTTCTGATAGAATTCTTTGTTTATATCTTGGAGAGTCTTTATTTTAAAATCCTCACAATCCAAGTAGGCTATTATAAAAGCACCGAGAGGGTTGGTTCGTGGACTAAAAGACAAATCCTCAGCGAAAAGCGATAAATTACCATTAGGAATGAGAGTCATTACGTTTATACTTCCACGACGAGAGCCGTTTTCCAAAACAGGAAGATCTGCTCGGTGAACAGATGCTTGCATATTCCAGGGAGAAGGTAATTCGTAAAAGCGAGTCAGCGTTACCTGCGCATATTAAAAAAATAGTTTTTAAAAATGTAACCATCTTCTCACTGGTTTACATCACTACTCTTTATCAATTCATTAATTAGTTAAGAACACTGCCCATTTGTTGTTCATTTTATTTTAAAATTAAATTTTGAAGAATAGTGCTAGAATGGCACAGACTTTCTCTCACGAGTTTCCCTTTCTCTTGAGACTGGGCTAGATTTTCTGTGTCTCATCCTCTTCCTAGCTGCCATCTATTGGCACCTTATCGACCAAACAGAAACACTCAAGGGACCTTGTGTTCCTCTGAACATTCTCAGTGAAGTCCTCCTTCTTGTTCCCCACACGTTCCATAGGCCTACTACTTACACATACTTGCCCTTGCTATACCTTAGCCTCATCTTGGTCCTTGTACTGTTTTTCTGGATGACGACATAGTATATAAAAGGGGTTACTGGGCCTGATTCTTTCTCAAACCACCCCCGCCCATTTTTCTGTTTTTTACAATAGTTTTTACAATAATTTTACTATTGTTTTTACAGGTATTTCAATCTTAGCAATATATTCCATAAAATCATTATACTTACTATTTCCATTCCTTTTTTTATCAACTTTATTACTAAATACATTGTTGTACAACTAAAACATCACAATGAATTCAAAATGATCCAAAAAGTTATTATTACTTCATTTTTACTGTACCAGATTTTAAAAACAGGCATTTATTGTTCTTTGCAAGAACATCAAAAATTACTTCATTTGCACTAAGCAAGATTTTTTTAAAGAACCTCAATTTATTCTGCTTTGAAAAATCAGTTATTATCATCTAAGTTTTTACAAATTTTGATTGTTAAAAGTTTATGTAATTACCAAAACGAGTAATTTTTATAGGTGCAAATTACTGTAAGTCGAAAATACATTGAATATCGTTTTTCTGTAATAAGTTAATGGAGATTTTAAGCAAACCGAGTCAACTTCATTTTATTACAAAAACGATCCATGAATTGAAAGTAGATCAAGAATACTCAATTTCTACCATAAATAAAATATTAACTGAATTTGGAGATAAGATAATTTCAGACCTAATTGCAGATGATCAATTGTAAAGGTTTGTTTACCAAATAGATATGGCTAAAAATCGATATAAATGAAATAAAAAAACTCAAGAAGAAGACAACAGATTTAAAATTAATATACCCGGGACGAAACGAACAAACGCATGTAAAATCTGCTCATATAATTTAGTTTTTAGGTACTGAATTTTAAATACAGCATTAAAAAGCCGTTTTGTATTGATAATGACTAGGGGTGTGATTTTATATATATATATATATATACATACAAGTATATATATGCAATAAAAACAGCGAAATATGCGCGTATATATGTAAATATTTTTGGTAATATATGCAATTAAAAAAGGAAAATATGCGAAATAGTGTAATGTAATGTGTAAGTGTAAGAATAAATAAAAAGTGTAATGTGGAAAATATGTATACAGCCAAAAAGATACAGAAATCATATAAATTGTTACAAGCGACAAACATTAAATCAAAGGTTTAATTTTCAAGAACACTCGTTTCGGAGGAAAATAATTGGAGATACAGTTAATGTACATTTCAAAAAATAAAAAAATATAGGTACTGCAACAAAAATATTTTCCTCTCAATTATAATAAAATCTAGTGACCACACAGTATGTGGCGAGAGAACTGCCAGATCCTCTTACATGCTGACGGAACTGTAACTATTGGGCTTCTTTTCGCACATGAGGGGTGAATATGCAACAAAAATATGCAAATATGGCATAAATATGCAAAAATCTGCAATTATGGCGATATATGCGAAAATATGCGAAATAAAAATAGTTTCAATTGATTCTAAATACCCAAAAAATTATACATTTGTTGAAACGGGATGCCTTCGTTAAAAGAAAAAAATATGCAAATGCATGTAAATCACAGCCCTAATAATGACGAAAAATATTAGAAAAAGAAAAAAAACACTAAAAATTTTATTTCCAAATACAGTAGAATCAAGAAAAAATCGTAATGACTGTACACAACTTAAAGGGTATGGTTTGAGAATGATAATGTCTGTAAAGTTTTAAAGCATTATAAACATTTGAATGAATTTTGATGTAGTAAATGCTAATACAATTTAATATTTCATTTAGTTTATGGATTTTAATACTAGCAGAAAAATCACTAATAGTACCTCTGAAAAATTAAATAATTTTAGCCATTAAGATTTAAAAGAAGCATTTTTAGATTTCAGGAATACTATCTTTGGCCGCTTGATGGTGATTTAAATAATGAGTATCAAATTCGCAGAAAACCTAATGTGTGGTAAAAGATATTTCATTACGAATTTCTACTGAAAAATGAAATAAAATGTTAAAATAGTACTTTAGTAATGTAAATAGAGAAATGATGTAGAATTAGCACAAACAGCATTCCATAAATAGTCTAATTATAATAGTTTAGGATTTTACTAAAATGTTATTTTACGAGATACATGTAATAATTTCTAATTATCTAAGGATCTAATAAATGCTGATGATATTTTAGCTCTTGAAAGCTACTCTGGTAAAATAAAGGCATTAATACATATACCAATCAATAAAGCCTTAATTTTTGAAATAATTATATATTAATACTTTCCGTGTTATTAATGATATATTTTTATGAACAATGAGCAACTTCTATAGTAAACGTTGAAAGAGGACAAAGGAATAGAATGCAATTAATAAGATATTCGCTAACACTTTTACTTCATAGTTTTTAATAGCGTATCTTTTATTTTTAAAAGACCGTCTGGTGAAATTATTTCATTTGTAGATAAAGAATATTATATGATTGAATATACAAGATTAAATTTAGTACCAAATTGTCCAACAAGAGTAAATGAAATAATCTTTTCACAGAATTCTAAGTACATGTTATTGTCAATTTAAATTCAGGAGGAACATATACATTTCTAATGACATTCATTTTGCTGAAGTCGTTGACTGTACTTTCAAATAGAAGACTTTTTTTATCTTATCTAAAGAATTTTCTCATTTTCCGATTCCAATGGATTCTGTAATTAGAAACATGAATGGTAGAATTCATTTCGTTAATAGCAATATTTACTATGAATAGTATTCATAATAATTCATTTTATTATAATGAATTACATACTCATAAAAGCCGAATTATAATGAATTTACATACTCATAAAAGCCAAAAAATTGAATCTTTCTATATTTAATATATTAAACTGATAGATGAAACTTGTTATAATTAGCAGATACGTATCTATGAAAATATAAATTGAATTAACATTTTCGATAAGACCTCCTTTTTTACAATTTTCATATTACACAATTCTCATTTTTCTATACTTTTATTTTTATTTTGTTTTTTCTGTTCGCGAATTGGCCACGTACGCACTACGCCAACGTGCAGTTGTACTCGCCGAGGACCAGTCATATTTTTCCGGGGGTATACACGTGACATTTATTGGGGGGATCAGCAATTCTATGCTGAGTCCATTTTTACACCCCAAGGTTGTTAGCCCTGGGGCATGAGGTATGGAAATGGATGATGATGCTGATGGATGAAATGGACAGTCACAAACAAAGACACACACAAGCACAACCATGCCCGAGACGGGACTCGCACCCCCGATCCTTCGTCCAAGACCGCCACGGCACTTTTGCCTTAGCGATCTCGGCTACCCGGATTGACAATACTTTCATTGTGATATTATCTTTGACATTTAGAATTGCTACATATGATTAATCATTTTTTTCTGGTGTTTGACCTACTATAGTTGGTTGGTTGTTCGTGATTCCGGGCGCGTCATCAGCTTAGGTCATTAGTGTAGTGCATGTTTTTCGTCGGGAGGCGGCAGTGATCTTCCCCCGCTGGATGGCGAGATCCGGCGCCGTCCTGCCGTCGGCTACTGCGGCTACGCCCTAACCAGGACTCTCCCACCAACGGGGCACCACCCCAGCCCGGACAAGCTCTAAGCTACCGACCGGTCTCCCGGAACATGTGGTAGTGTAGTACATGTTAGCGTAAGTGTGTGTGAAAGGGGAGAGGATAGAACAAGGAAGAGGAAGGAAAGATCGCACGCAGTCTGTGGCCCGTTTGTTAGGGTACTGCTCCGGCATTCGCCCGGTGTTGATCGGAGAAACCACGGAAAACTACCGATCGGAACAGCCGAGTATGACGCGCGTGACCACACCTGTTTATCAAAGAACAAACGTATTGCGCCCTTTATTGCATAGTGTAACTCAGCTGTAACATAATGCTTTTCAGGTCATAAACGCATTCTAACGATTTAATTACGAACTATTTTATATTACACCAATGAGCCTGAATTACAATTTAGATTTAGATTTGAATTAAATTTCTATCTCAATGTACATTATGCGTTTAAGTCACCCCATGCATGTTAGGCGGTAAACGCGATAAGATAACGAGATGAAGTGATTGTGATCTAGTGGCGTCGTGAATCGGAACTTCCTAGTAACACACCTAGTTTCTGAAACGAAACGCTTTTAGGAAAATAATCAAACTAAAATACGAATGGTACCTACTTTATTGACTTTCTTGATACTTATTTTATCATATAAACGATTTGAAAAATAAATAATTATTTTTAAATCGTGAAGTATAGCACGTTTTGTTGGAGGAGTAACAAAATGTAATTTTGTGTTTTTCTCAAGCAATACTTTTTCGTTTGAATATCATTAATCCCTGATTTAATTCATTTAAACATTGTTTTTTGCTCTCCTGAAAAATTAAGTGTTTATGACTTATCAGCTATTTCACCGGGATCAAAGTTTTTTGAGGGACGGACGGACTGACGGACGAACGAACGAACGAACGAACGAACGAACGAACAAATTTTAAACGCAAGAGAGGAAAAATGAAGTTCGAAGATAAGAAAGAGAAAGGAACGAATAAACGTAACAAGCAGAGAAAACAACGGCACGCAGAAAAAAACTACTGGGAGGAAAACCAAAAATTTGACTTCTAAACAACAAATAGACACCTTGGTAATGCGAGTCTCAGATGGCCTGGCCGTAGTGAAATAGTCTTTTTAAGTGAGGATTGAGGATAATTTGTAAATGGTCAAGGCACATTAGGAAAATATTGATCTTTTCAGACTGTTAAAAGGGATCTTATCTTTGCAATAATAGGTAAGATGTATGACTCCATATAAAAAGAATCCTTTGAAATCCTTTTTAAAGCATCGATTTGTGTTTCTTACAATACAACGCTTTTACAAGTAAAGAAACAAAGTTAGCTGAAGCAAACGAAACCCAAGCGTTATATTGGTCCTTAATAACTTTCTATTTTAAAATAAACTTCAAATGGAAAAGTTGTAACATTTAAACATACAGAATAAAGATAGAAAATACGATGATATAAAATATACAGGGTCAAATCATGAAGTTCGTTTAAATAAATATTTAGGAATGCATTCATGTTAAATTTGTGCAGTTTTGATACTTTACCTGGTAAGGTTGAGGATTCTCCATACATGTCAAGAGATTTTTCAGACTCGATGTTCGTCTTTTGAAAAGAAAATCTTCTGCCATTAAATTGGTGGCGAGCAGCTTGTGCCCTCTCATTGGTTTTACAAACAGAGAAGTCAATTCACGCGCCAACATCACGAGAAATAACCACCTGAAAAAAAAATCAGCGACGAGTGACTAGAAAGTTATAGTCTTACGTTTGGTAAAACGAAAGGAGTTTTATGAAATGCATATTTTGAATGTTTTAATGAACATTAATATTGTGGAAATTATACACTTTGCCGGAGAGTATTCTAAATATTTGCCATCCGACGTGAACAGATAAGGATGATGATTTTGGCAAAATGTCACGATTTTCGTCAAAACGAGCCAACAAATATAAATAAATAAACACGTCTCATATTTAAAGTAGTGGTGCTATAGAATAGCACAGGTCTTCTAATATATGTTTGCTTTCTTATCTCTTTAGTCTGGGCTAGCTTTTCGATTTTACGCCATCCGTCTCCCAGCTGCTCTACCTTTGGCTCATAAAGTATTTTTTCTCATTTTTCATTCTGCATTATTTTCATTTCTGCATTATTTCGTTTCTTGATGATAAATTTGAAATATGACGTTAAGAACATTATAGAACGGTAGAAATTGGTTAAATATGCACACTTTTATTGAAAAAATTGGAGCCGTTATTAAGAAAGTTAATTTGAAGCTCACTTTCGTCCAAAACTTTCCAGTTATCGAGAAACTTCATCCAAAATTATACCAAGCAATTGTTCTTACAATTGTGATAATGTCTAAGAAATGCCCTGAATGTAAATATTAATGATGTGATGGATATTTCAAAAAATTACATTTTGTATAATAACGAAAAAATAAAACTATTAATCAGTATGGCATTATGTAAAGTTATTGAGTGTATTTAGCTGTCTCCGTAAAAATTTGGAGCGCTTTTTAAAACAATCCTCCTGTTTTTAATGTATTTTAATATTATCAACATTTCATTAAAAATTACTCGACAACTACTAATATTTTCAAAAAATGTACGTGCTTTATTTAGAAAAACTAATTGTGCAGAACAAATTTTCATTAAAAAACTCAGTATCTTTAATATTGTAACTGTGGGGAAATGGCGAAAACAAAATTGGATTTAAGTTAACTTGGAAACATTAGATGAGTTCACCATTAAATAAAGTTTAGGGAATAATAACTTTATAACGAGATATTGAAAGAAGAAAATAAAAAATCCAATGAATTAGCGTTCACATCATTACTGAGACCATTACTCGAATAGGATCTTTTCCGTTATACCCTTCGTATACCCTTCGAGCATAGAATACATAGAGGCGCCATAGTCGCTTCCTACCCCGCGGAAAGTTGAGGCAAACATGAAATGACTCCGATGACGTCACAGGTCGGCAGAACACCGGTATCTAAGTATGTTGGTCATTGTAGACTATCTTTCCGTCCCAATTTTAAACGAATTTGTGTACATAAGCTAATTATTTCTACATCGTTGGTAAACAAGTGAAACCCAATAATATTCTTTTGATACTTTTGAATAATTTTCAACGCGACATACCTTTTAAGAAACAAAAAATAATGTTCATTGATGTATTTTCAAGTACATTTTCACTGCTATTCGTCTCTGTTTTAAACAAGGCAATAATATATAATTTAGTACATCTAATTCCAGGCCTAGAGCGATTTTAGTAATTAAAAAACAACAACAACAGGATTTATCTCCCCCTTAGCAAAAGACACTGAGAAGACATATAAAACTGAATGCATTTTAACTTGATTTATCTAAAAATATAGGTTTTAGAGTTGCAAGTTTTACTTGCGGACCAATAATATAGTATTTGCATTAAGTTTCTTTTCTTCTTATTTTTCTCTATGATTTTCACATTCCCCTCCCCCATAATTGAAAACCTCTTGGCCCGTATTGATAGCAATCTCCAGGTTTAAGCATATTTCACTTACTAAAAACGAAGAGGTAATTACGGATACTACATGGTATAAAAAGGATTAAAACTTGTTTTTCTAAGGTTTGAGTATCTGAACATTTAGGTATTTATAGATTAAAATTAAAGAGAATACTTGTCTCATTTTTAAATAACACACTTTTTGTGTACAAATTCTGAACATTTTTCATACCTTCTTGGCTCAACATTTTTCATTATGATTCTTAGCCTCATAATGTAATCTTACATCTAAGTACTTACTAACTACCAGATTCATAAGTGCAAACACATGGCTTTCACAAGGTATCTCATGATATGTCAACTCCTTTTTGGTATCGATAGTGCATTTATGAGCACACCAAGAAACAACCATCTTCACTCGACAGAAAATTGCCCTCACAACGCACAAGAACACAAAATACAGCTGAAAGGAAGTTGGGAAAGTCAATATCCGAACGCTGCAATCCAGCCAACTGCGCTGTTTTTGCCAACCTGTGACGTCACGGAGCAGAGTTATGTTTGCTTCAAAATTATCCGCCCAGGGCCCCTCTATCCATTCTATGCTCGAAGCGTATACCAGTTCTCTAGGCGAGAGATTCAGTTCCTTTGACACGAGAAATTTCGTTCACACTAAAGGAATCGGTTCCCTACAATATGAACGTTGAACAGATGAACGTTGTGATACATGTCAACATTTACGCGGTACATTTAAACATTAGTTTTACATATTTCACTTTGAAGAGAATTTATTTTAAAGGGAATACTCACTTTTAAGAATTTATTAATAAATAAATAAATAAGTAAATAATAAATAGACATTTAGAAAAATAACTCACCTATTGCTTCGCATTATATATTCTTGCGATGTGTTGTAGAAATTGTTCATCTCGGTAGACAATACACACTAATTTAAAAGACTAACAGTGCAGAAAAAACACGCATTTCCACCTTTCACTTAACATTTGATAATACACCAATTTCAGCAAACAACACGAGAACTTAAACTAAAAAATTCACCCTACAAGCATAGAAAATTTACATAATTAAATCAAAGTATATAATATTATAATAAATTATGTAATATTCATTTTTCCTTGAAGAAATCTATTCCTTCCCGCATTTTGAACTTCTCAGAAAGTTGTAGGAAATTCATATTGGCTCTTCGTAATAAGAAATTACAATTATTCAATTGTTTCATAAACAAATCATTGTCAAAACAAACATAAACAAATCATCAAAAAATTGTTTCATGATACATTTTTCTCATTGTGTCAGCGTGAAATTGCGTGTTTCGGGTGTGGAATTTGTGTGTTCGCCCTGTAAGTCTTTTAGATTGGTTTGTATTGTCTACCGAAATGAACAATTCCTACAATACATCACAAAAGTATATAATGTGAATCAATAAGAGTTTCTTTTTGTCTATCTATTTACTGCACCCTTTAAAAGGAATTCTTTTAAAAGTGAGTGTTCCCTTTAAAATAAATTCTCTTAAAAGTGAGAGAGGTTTATAAAACAACGGAGGCGGAGGCGCAAACCAGGTCACTTCACTAGATCAAAGAAAGAGTGTCCACCATAAACTTTCGATTTACCAACTAGTCATACGAGTATAAAATTTGTGGTATTGTGGGTTTGCGGGGGTTTCGGAGCGGCAGTAGCGAATAGAGCAAAAATAAATTAGTAATATAGTAATATAATTACTATTAAATCGTAATAATACTATGTGTTTTGTGTAAAACTAACGTTTAAATGTACTGCGTAAATGTTGACTGGTATCACAACGTTCATCTGTTCACATTGCAGAGAATTGATTCCTTTAGGGTGAACAACATTTTTAGTGTCAAAGGAACTGAATCTTTCGCCTAGTGAACTGGTATACGTATAACGGAAAAGGTCCCTCGAATAGGCCGCGAGCTATAGAATTGCTGAAATAAAACGGAGTATAGAACGCGTTCCGATTTGAAAGGTGAAGTTTACTGTATGCAAAAATATTAAAAATATGAATATGAAGTCTATTCTTGGAAGGGGAACATTAAAGATGAGGCGAAGGAAGGTAAGACTGTTGGCAATAACAGTCTCAGCTTCCTTGGCAATGGCAGAACTGCGTAAAGCGTATTTGGGGTAGGCAACATTTGGGAAGATTTTCGAAGCAGGCTTGAAAAGGCATCGTACATTAGCAAAACTGACCAGGAATATACAGTTCAGGAGAAAAGGCATCGAACCAATATACGGAATTTTCTACATTTTTTTAGGAAATTTGAATAGAACGACACGAGATTGGAATAGATTATCTGCAGCATTGTTTCCACGTCCTTCGTTTACTAAATTTAAAAATAATTTTGATAACCAATGTTGTTTGGTAGTAATATTGTTTAAAAGTAATCCTGATTTTTAAAAAAAGGTTATTTTCATTCCAATTTAAAAGTGATTCTAATTCCAATATCTTTTTAAGAGTTTTATCTTCCAAATTCGAAATTCGTGAGATTTGGAATTACAGAAGTAAACCAATGCAGTGCCTTGGATGACATAGCCTGCTCTATGTAATATAATTTTAATCTTTCCGGAATGTTATTAATAAAAAAAACTTTCAATCTCAGACAAAAAAGAATAAGGTTGCACCTTTCCGTTACTATAGAATCTTCAACTTCTTGGTAAGTTAACTACTGGGGTTGACATATTTACATTCCCGCCAGGGCGTGCCTATGTTATTTCTTTCTATAAATCAAACATTTTCCTCTTCAATTCCCGTCCCAATTCCGAATTGACTATCAGCAGATTCTTTTATTAATTTCAATTCCTACTGCACTTTTCTTTCAATTACTATATTACCATTATCAACTTAAAGTCCGTTATCATTTAATCTAGCGTCCTGCTGACGCGTAACATCCCATAATTGCCCAACTTCCGTGACTGCGTTATTCAACTGTTCCCTTTCTTGAAGACCATTTTTCTGTATGTATAAAATTTCAGAATTAATTTTATTTAACAAATCATTGTGTTCTTTCTGGATGGATTCCGTTTTTTGTCTAAACATATCAAGATTTCTATTCGTGTCGTTTATTTGTTTTCCCATATCGGCCCGCATTTGCGACATTTCTTCGCAAATTTCACGTACATTTTCCTGCAATAACTCTTTAGTGATTTGCAGTTTGCGAAATAATCTATCCTCTAATTGCGTAAATTTATTGTCCAACTTGTTGTTAATTTCTGCATAATTATTATTATCTAACATGTTCATTTCTATGTTAGCATCTCTATCCGTTCAAATTTGTCAAACTGAGCAAATCTATTTTTCATATCCAGCAATAACACTAAAATTGCTCTATTCGCGTCCTCTTTAAGCGGTGATTTCTGCATCTCCTGTTTAAGTCGCGCCGCTCCCAATAATTCTCGTGCAGGTTCCATTTCTGTAATTATATTTGATTCGGCCTCCTTAAGGGCATTATTATCAACATTCCCTTGAACCTCGTTCCCACCAGATGCAGAAATCGTTACTTCCTCGCCCTCAGACTCCAATCTATGTGCTTTCTGGTTCCATGGCCATTATATTAAACTTTATTCATCACAAAATGAAATGGTGATTGAATGATAATTCCTAAATCATAACTAATAAATTGTTACTCATTAAATTAATAAGATGGCTAGCAATTTCTTAAAATTACTGCCTGACAATTGAACATCAATTTAAAAATGAACTTCCAAAAATACACCGTTTCTTACCTCGCGTTGGGCTGCCATTTGTGATAAATTTAAAGTTCTATTGCTTGTAATCAATTTTAGTAAATGTTACTTTCTAATTGTAAATATGGGTTCGACACAGAACATACACTCCTTACCTGTTACATATGGATATGTAATTCTATACAGAATCACGATTTCTGGAACTTTTATTGATTGAAATCAATATTAGTCGTGTGCATCGCGGTGAATAGCAGTGCAGTGATTGTGCTCAGTGACGTGAACCGTGGCTAGCACCGTGAACCGTTGTCAGTGCAGTGGACTGTGGCCAGTGCATCGAACAGTGGTCAGCGCTTAGGACTGTCTGACAGTGTAAGAGAAGTGAACAGTGAAAATAAATACTCAATAGAAGCGTAGTGTAAGTAAATAATCAAGAGAAGTGTAGTGTAAATAAATAATCAAGGGAAGTGTGTCGTATAAAGAATAATCAAGTGAAGTGTTTTCAGTGATTGTGTTAAGAAACAAAATAAACGTTTTTGTTAAAATACCCGAGTTCACCACCTAGAATCGTATCAGTACTTATTTTGCCGTATCATTGAACATATTTTTCCGGATTCTAGGTCTTAAATCGATCGACCTCGGTGCGAAGGTGAGCGACAAGGGAGGTCTCGTAATCGCGGCCCAGTGCAGATCGATGTTCAGTTTCCTCATGAATCACAATCAATCCATAAACATTCCAGACCAACATATTCACTATCAGGAGCCCGTAAAATCCTTCTTATTTAAAAATAAATGACAATAAAATACCTTGGAAAAGAGAACCAATAAAATATTTCGGTGTTTTGATAGACGAAATATTTTCCTGGATACCACATGTTCGCGCAGCAATCAACAAATCCTACGCCAACATTTCAGAACTCTACCCAAAAATAAATCAACATTCAACTCTTAATTTTGTGTTGACCCCCCCCCCCCCTGTCGTCTCACGCACACATATCTCGTGACGAATCAACCGGTGTCCCACAGTGTATCAAGACACGTGTGCATCCGTTATTGCGGAGGATCTCAGGTCGCACGCGTTAAATTTTTAGCTATGGACACCAAGCGTGATATCAATCTGCCTTCTGCTCTTGGTATCTCTAAGGCTGTCAGTTGTTCTGGGTCGGAATGATGCGCATGCTTTCTAACTAGCGGTAGCTCAGTGCATCAACTGATGTCACTGCAGCGCCTCTGACCGGGAGATCCTAGGTTCGATCCTGACGGCGGCAGAATTTTCGACACAAGCTTTCCAGCTAGGTCGAATTCAGTCGCTGTCTGGTGGAGAATTCTAGCGGTCGGCTGCTCTGATCGGTAGTTTTCCATGGTTTCTCCGATCAACACCAGGCGAATGCCGGAGCAGTACCCTACCAAACGGACCGCGCGCGATCTGTCCTTCCTCTTCCTTGTCCTATCCTCTCCCCTTACACACACGCACTAACATGCACTACACTGCCACATATTCCGGAAAACCGGTCGGGAGCTTAGAGCTTGTCCCGGCTAGGGCGGTGCCCCGCTGGTGGGAGAGTCCTGGTTAGGGGGAAACCCCACTAGCCGACGGTAGGTCGGCGCCGGATCTCGCCATCCAGCGGGGAAAGATCACCGCCATCTCCGGAGAGAGGAAACATGCACTACACTAACGGGACTAATGACCAACGCAGTTGACGTGCCCGGAAACACGAACAAATCAATCTTTCTAACTATTTATTAATACCACGTTAATTGAACAACTTAAGTGTTATCCGTCGAAGCGGCGGACACACATTTATTTTAAAACAAATACTGCTTCATACAAGGTGGTAGTAATTTTTTCTACTCAAGCCCTCTGCATTGTCCGAAAAAAAAGTTTCTGAATAACGGACAGGAGCCTACCACAACATGTTCATGGTTACCTCACTGTTGAGAATTGCGTGTGTTCTGCCGTCGGATCTGCCGCTCGTTTGCTTTGATTGATTTTTCATGTGCCCGGGCGCGTCAACTACTTCGGTCATTAGTACCGTAAATGTAGTGCATGTTTTTTTCTCTCGGGAGATGGCGGTGATCTTCCCCGCTGGATGGCGAGATCCGGCGCCGACCTACCGTCGGCTAGTGGGGTTTTCCCCTAACCAGGACTCTCCTACCTCTTGTATCACCCCAGCCCAGACAAGCTCTAAGCTCCCGACCGGTCTCCTGGAATATGTGGTAGTGTAGTACATGTTAGTGTCAATGTGAGTGTGTGTGTAAGGGGAGAGGAGAGGACAAGGAAGAAGAAGGAAAGATCGCGCGCGGTCCGTAGCCCGTTTGGTAGGGTACTGCCCCGGTATTCGCCTGGTGTTGATCGAAGAAACCAAGGAAAACTATCGATCAGAGCAGCCGGCCGCTGGAATTCTCGTCCAGCCAACGACTGAATTCGATCTAGCTGACAAGCTAGTGTCGAAAATCCTGCCGCCGTTAGGACTCAAACCTAGGACCTCCCGGTCAGAGGCGCTGCCGTGACATCAGTTGATTCACTGAGCTACCGCTCCCGGTCCTCGGATTGCGAAGCCAGATGGTGCCTCGTTTGTAATCATAACGTGCGCCAGCCTGGTTATGGGTGCAGTAGGCATGGACACCAGCAGCAGTACGGGTCAGTCCCTGTGTTGGGGTCCCTCTCTCGTCGCGATGTTGATGACTAGGGGGCGGATATTAATGAAATGTGTTTTCTTTTCGATTTAGAACAAATGCCGTTTAGAATAGAAAATCATTTTATGTTATGACAAAAGGAAATGACCCATTTCTATAGGTCATTATTTTGAATTTTTTGTCGATTTCGACTGATAAGTCATTTTTTAACTCTCCCCGCCATTTTTAATGCATTTTTTTGCTGATTTCATCCATTGTAATGTCATATTTAATGGTACTTGCCTCAAATAATATTTACGAGATGCCACAAATGTTCTTCACAAAATTACTCAGTAGCCTATTCAATATGTTTCGCTCAGAAATTGTTTTGACAGCCGTTGTGAGTTGTATTCTTGTACATCAGCGCCATTGCCGGTCCGGTCGATTTCGGGATAACTAAAGACAGAGATATCCTGGTAAAAAACAATCGAAACCAAAAATTTGCAAGCTGAGTTCACTCGAACGAATGGAAGAAACCTCGATTACATCGGTAAAGTATTCAACAGCTTCAGTTGTTCATCCTAACTTATTTTCATAAGATCTTTTACGTAATTTTTCTTTGCTTTTAGAGCATTTTAAAACATTTTAAGAGCATTTTATTGATCATTTTTGGCGAAGTTTTAGGTCATCAAAATCAGCCCCTATTGATGACAATACGCCAGGTGAAAGGCCGTCATACGCCACCTTCCCGCGTTAAGTAGAACGTCAGAGCAGGCAGCACACCTTGGTAGGTGCTTTTCGTACATTAGTTTACTGCGTTCGCAAAACGGAATAAATTCCGGGTGAAGTTGGCACTTAGCTCGGTTAATTTGTCAGAACTGTTTGACCGGTTCTGTCGAAGATTGCTTCGAGTGGAGCCAATTTTTTTCAGAAGTGCCAAAATATCTACCGTAGACTGAAGTAGACAGCAGAGTTGTCAACCAACTCGTAACCGGAGAGATTATCTAGTGTTGACTTGTCGGAGTTCAAAAAGCGTCTCTCATTTCGCCTGACTCGTCACTCATTGCTCTGTATCCTTCATCTCCATGGGAGATTTGCTGTTTGGTCACGTGTGTATCGCCTGTTTCGCAATTGATTCTCTTTGCTTTTTCGGCAACTTTATACGCCGTGGGTTTGTCTATTGGGGGGGGGGATAATCTCTATTCTTATGCCCTACTTTCTTTGATAGTTCTAATTAGTCGTCATTGTCTGATTTCCGTTGACGAAAATGGTCGGGAGAACATTTACTAGCTCTCCCTATTGTGAATGAACTTGTGGCTTGTCCCTGAGGATTAGAGGGGAGGCATTTCTGGAACAAAGCTAATCTGGCGCTTCATGTCACTGAAAACGTCAAGTGTACGGAACGCGCACTAACAGGGGTCGAGTGCCCTCCTGAAGCGTTGGGGACGGGTGCCCCGGAAGGAAGTCCCCTGATTCTTTCGTGGTCAACGGGGTTGGTTTTTGGTGGTAGCTGTCAGATTAGCGCCGTGACATATACTTATGTTTTATGGGCGCCTTCAGCCCTTGACCAGCGAGACAGCTCTGCGGAACTAAGTGTATTATATATTACCTTACTCACACTAAGTTATGGAATCTTGGCTGTCCGGGATTCGCCACGTCATGGTTGATGGAGCTGACGTTTCGGCCATCTTATTGTGGCCTTCTTCAGAGCTATACTGCTGCCGCGTTTTTTTTTTTTTGTTTTTTTTTGTTTTTTTTTTTTTCAATATTCCCTCTCCAGTTACCCTGGAGAGGCGGGAATTTATTCAAGCTCTTAGGATACATTTTCTCTCCAGCATTGCTGCTTGTGGAGATCTGGGAGGGCTATATCTTAAAAAGACTAACTTAATAAATCTAAACTTAATTCTAACTTAAAACTAACACATCAAGCCTCTTTAGACGATAAGTTTTAAAATTGAAGCTGCCGAGAGGCTGGCGTGTCGCGTTATATTGGGCGGGTGCGCGAGCCGATTGGCCGCAGCAGTGACCAATAGGAGGAGGGCTGGTGGCCCGCGATTAGCGGAAAGGGATAGGAGCAATAACGGGAGACCAGCTAATGTCGGGGGGAGAGGGCGGAAAGGGAAGAGGAAAGGGAACTAAACAGAATGCACATCTTAAAAAAAGGAACTGCATGGCCGGGGACGGGAGCAAACGCCGAAAGAAAACGGGCCAATAAGCGGCCACGTCATTGGCCGTCCGCGGGGGGGTGTCTCCGCGGTGCGCGACCGCATTGGCGGGCCGTCTCCAGTGACGGGCCGTCTCCAGGTGTTGCTAAGTCGGAGCCCATCGTCTCTGTTAAGGTTTGTGGGCCTCCTGGATATTTCTAGTGCCTCTTTGATCAAACGAGGCCCCCACCGGTCTTCTGTTAATATTGTGCGGGTCTCGTGGTATTTGACGAGATGACCTGTTTCGGCGGCGTGTTGGGCTAAGGCCGAATTGTGGATGTTTTGAAGCCTGTCATGTCGCATATGTTCCCGCATCCGCTCTTCTACCGTGCGCCCGTTTTGGCCGATGTAAACAACTGCAAGGGATTTCATACACGCCTGCATCTTGAAGAGGGTCCGGGCGGTCCATTACCTGGACCAGGTCCCCCCCCCCAATTTTGTTGTGAACATGGAGCACGGGGCGGATTTCAGCTCTGCGCAGCAGTCTACCAATCTTGTCCGTGACTCCTTTGATGTAAGGTAGACGAGCTGTCTTGCGGGGCGGACTGGAGGGCTCGTTCCGTTCCCTCGGTGTTTAAGAGTCGGGCCTCGATGGGGCATGATGCACGACGGAACCGCTGTAACCATTAGCCAGGAAGGTCTCTCTGAGTAGTGCCTTTTCTTACGTAATACACTACGATGACACTTAAAGATAACTTGGCCCAAATGAAGCTTCTGGAATATCGGAGAGAATTGAACTCTTTTATATTGTGGAAAATTTCGGCGAAACATTTTTCATAGTTTGTGAAAAAATTTGGTTTGAGTTTTTCAGAAAATTCGCCAATTCAGTTCCATTATACTCGAAGATTATGGTTAACTTATAAATAACTTTGTATAAAGTACTTTGAAGTTCATGTGTTAAGAAATGCACTGAACAATGAAATACATCTATAATGTAAATTTTAAGAAAGTGAGAGAAGTAATAAAAATTAAATTTTTGTAGTTTTTTGAAAAACAAAAAATAGAGCAAAATAGTGTTTATGACATCGTGTAGGGTTCTTTTGGCACTAACCCTACCAAAATTTAAAGAAAAAATTTGAAGCTGCTTCTGAGAATATTTCGAAAATGTCCGGGGCTTAATGTAAAGTACCTCCAAACTTTAAAGAATGTTTTTCAAAATCTCAAAGCTTCAATTAGACCCACATGTACAGGGTTTTCTTCAATTTGGAAAAATCCTACGCACGGTTCAGGCGCTACTAGTGTTTACAGACGGACGGACGCGCAGACGGACGTTTTGTTTTCAATTGGTTTTTCGGCATCAAGGACCCACAAAACAGAGATTCTCGCTACACCACTTGTAAGAGGATTCTTTCTTAATTTAGCAACTGGATTCATCCACTTTTTCGTTGGCAGGGCCCGGAAATGAATTTTTTTGTCGAAAATCCGCCGTTTTTTCGCGTATCATTTCATAATTTTCCCTATACTATGTATATCACTTCGTATGAACGTACGTATACGAGAAAGTAAAATATAGGAAATAATTTCTATTTTTCTCTTTTCTCTACTCATTTCGCTAAAACGTTCCATGTAGGGCGAACAGCAAACATTCCAAGTCGAATCAAATCAAAATTCTAAGATAAACTCAAACCTCTCTAAAATGATAATTTCGAGTGGATTCTTTCCTTTTCCCCTTAATATTGATCTACAGGTTAAAATTAAATAACATCTAAAACAAAACAAATTAATTAAATTAGCCAGAGTAATTTAACCTCAATTTGTAAAGGAATGTCCAAATTCAAATATTTTAGCATTTAAACTGAAAAACATCGAAATGGCTTAGGTCGAACTAGGAGAAATAAATTGAAAAAAAGTTATTGCATGCTGTATATGGTGCTTACGATGGCTCCTTGTATACTTTACAGTTGTTCGCGTAAAATATATGATCATGTTCATACGTTTGGAAATATTGTACTTATCACATAAAAGACTGTATTACATGTCAGGTTTGTGTAATATTGTGCTCGTAGATATTGTTAGAAATTCTGTAAATTATTTCCTTTGCAAAATATGTATAAATTCTATTCTCACCTCATCTTTGAAAATTTGTTCTGATTTTTGGAAAGAATGTGAAGTTGCGTCTCGTTGCCACAACAAGATATTTAACTATGATTCTCCAAAAAGTGTCTTTCTATATTTCATAACAACGCGTTGCTTCACAATTCAAACGCATTATGATGCAACGAATTATCTTCGACATTACGTACGTTTCCTCCACTAATGGAAAAGTTTGAGGAGGTTCCGTCCATATCACTTAGTTCTTCTGCTACGTTTTTATTCATTCTTGTATTAACTTGATTTTTAAGTTACGAAAACCTTGAAAAATACTACTTGTCAAGCAATATAATATTGCTAAATGTTAAAATACCAAGCAATATTTTACTCAAAATGTTAGGATCTGCCAAAGACGGCCCAGGGACCACAATCTGGAAGCCGCCCCCCAATCAAAAATAAAGCACGGAGAAAAATTGTGTGGATTAACAAAAGTTACACGATGTAAATAAAATTCATGTATTTTTTTCACATTCGAATAGCATGTTTGTATTCACGCACTGTCATCGTATTTGTTACATTATAAACCTATGATATATTTTATAATTTGATTTTTCTTTCATTTTACAGTTAATCTTAATTTACTTTAACTCCAAATGGCCCATTTTCTTATGTCATTGATTCGCAACACAACATAAAACAGAGTCGTTTATTTGCGATATTTTATTTAGAATTTAATGCATATAATTTTTTATAAAAAATTAGAATATCAATTATTTTCAAAACAATCTCCAAACACTGTACCAACACACATCTGCACAGTGTTTCGCGAACTTTTGTGCGAAGAAGTTTTCTTCACAACGTTGTTACTTTTTCAATATTGAGGTTTGACGAGGGGCCGGGGCTTTCAAAAACATGATGTCTTTAAGCGTGTGATGAATTTTTGAATGAAATATAGGAAACTAAGCTATTAAAATCTGAAAATTTTCAGCATCAGTAGCACACGGTGTCAATTTACCTATCGAGGATTTTGCGATTGGAAACATGCTGGACAACGGTTAGATCATCACTAGTCTTCAAAACTCCATTTAGATGCTGTGGTGGATATAGCAAAACGCTCAAATGTAATTGGATATGTCAACATTACACCTATTCAATAAGGAGAAGGGTGCGAAATACTGGCGTAATATTCTTCACTGTCTTGTTAGCGTTATAAGATTTTTTGTGTAACTTGGGTTGGTATTCCGTGGTAATTCGGAAACTTGGATCACTTGATAGTTGGTACTGCCTCATCTTGCTTGAATTATTGCCGAAAAACGACGAATTTCTTAAGAAACGCAACACAGATAATACCAATCGCCGTAGTGGACACTTCAATTCCCTTTAGCCTTCCGTTTGAAATGAGATTATTGAAGCAATGGTGGAGCCGTCACCCTGATTTTCGATCCAAGTTGGGTCGCCAGATGCAACCGCCACTCTAATTTTTACTTTCTCGCACTTACTAACGTAAAAATGGAAAGTGTTATAAACGTACGCCGGAAAAAGGCGAATTCTCGACACAAAAACCCTTATTGCCGAGTCCTGGTAAAGAAAAAGTGGATAAATCCAGTTGCTAAATTTATAAAAATTCCCTAATATGTGGTGTCGCCAGAATCCATATTTTGTGCATCCTTCACACCGAAAAATCGATTTACGACAAAAAGTGTGTCTATCCGTCCGTCTGTGCACAACGCTAGCGTATAAATCGATTTTCTTCAAAATTGATATTCCACAATTGTTTAATTTTGCAGGGTACTTTACATGAAGACCCTAGAACATTTTGAAAATTTTCAAAAAAAGGCTCCAAATTGTTGTTGAATAGTGCAAAGAAGGTTTAAGAAAATTGTGTAGGTCTCATTTTCGTTAAAATTCCTGATTTTTCGAAAATTGCAAAAAAAAAAAAAAAAAAAAAATAATAATAATAAAAAAAAAAATCGCTACAAAATTGAAGGTAGAGATATTTGTCTCAGGCAAAGATTCTTGTACAAAATTATCTCTTTAAAAACGTCATGTACAAGTTTTTTGAAAAACCCAGTAGTTTTTGCGTTATTTGCGCTTGAAATTTACGAAGTTTTCTCAAATACCGCTCTTTTTTCTTTAAAATTTCTCCATATATGTCGTAAGGGATGGTAAGAAATATGGTGTAAGTCCCACTTTCGGGTAACCCGCTGTTTTTTGAAAATTGCAACAAAAAATCAAAACTGCAAAATTGAAAATAGGGTTTTTTGACTTAGACAAAGTCTGTTGTACAAAATTAGCTCCTTAAAAAGGTCAATAACAATTTTTTTTAAACGAGTAGTTTTTGCGTAAGTTCTTCTTGAAATAAATGAAATACATACGATTCACTCCAACTATGGGCCACGAGAAAAATGAATGAATACTATGAAAAATAATTAATTTAATTTTAATTATACTTTACTATTGAAAAGTCAATATTAATTCTATTTTACTTTCTCGCACTTTTACTTTTTACGCAATGTCTATTCTTAATGCATTGATAATATTTTTAGGCAATCCACAAATATTAATTGAAATTTCCTCAACAATGCCGTATCGATATTTGAGAAACTCATTGTTGTTGAACGTGGAGATGGTGGCGGTGATAAGATAGAGGTTTTCTTAAGTCGTGCTGCTTTAAACCTTTCAGAAATAAATAAACCTTTCAGAAATGATTCAAAACCTATTTGATAATCTACATTTGTTGTCCCTGAGGACTGCAGAGAACCAGTACTGACAATGACATGATTTGTACAGCGTAACTCCTAGGCCAAGGGCCAATACTGCCGTTTGCGATGAATTTCACAGCAGTTTTTACTTTCTAGTTTTGCTCACTCTGGGGATAAAACAAACTACGTTGGCATCGACTGGAATTTTCAAAGGTTCAGCCTGAGCTCAGTTGTCTTACGCGTATCGTAGGCCGTAGAAAACTTTTCAGTGTGTGTGACTGTGCAACATGGAAGATCGGTTTAAATATTCGGTGTGCTGTAATCCATTCAATAAAGGTGGACACTCTGGTGATAAAAAACCCTTCGTAGTGTTCTTCCTTGGATGGTCAGAGTGTATCAGGATTAATAATCTCAACAGAAATATGCGATGGATGCAGGAAAGAAATGAAAGGGAAGATTAAATCGTGTGTTCCATCAGAAGGTTCTCCAGGTTCACCAGAAGATTCTGTAGCGTCGTGATGAGTAAAGACGACAGGATTCTCAAATATGTACATTTAATTTGTACATAATATACAAGGATTGCTTAAGATTTGTACAGAGCATACATCATCCGCGTTTCGTTTGCGGGAATCAGATGATGATTCTCTAATAACTACCTTCATATGTTGATATGCACCATGGTAATCTGTTGTCATGATCGTCAGGCGGGACCGTCTCTCATAAAGGGCTGAGAGAGTCTACGACTTTACAATGCGGCTAAAGAAGAAGCCGTTCGTTAATGAAGGCACATCCATGGAACTTTAAACTGTTTTGTCTGCGGTAAGAGGCCTATTTTAAAGATTTAAGAATGTCAGTAAAAAGAGAAGAAATTTAATAAAATTGTAAAGGTTTTTAAGGGAGAATTTTTTTCATTTTTCTAATGATCCGCAGCCTGGACTGTCGACTAATTCGGAAGACCAAATATTAAATCAGTTGAAAGAGGAATTTCGAATCGCTAACAAAGTGAAAAAAGTTACTTTTTTGAAACTTCTTCCAAATAGCTGCAGCATTAATAAAATTAAAAGTTAATGTCTCTGAATACATAGTATGCAAAACCAGAAAGGTCGTTCAAGAGCAGAGCTTGTTAAAATTGCTCTCTATTGCACACTAGGGAAAATATTATTTCTCAGCATTTTCAATGCAACAGAACACGCTGACTTGAAAATTTCAACGAATCACTGCTGATACAGAAAATACTGGTACAGGTAAAACAGAATCCAATCCTAACAAGACAGTCATCACTCTTCACTATATACAATCGTACATTATGTGCCAAAATTGTTTCTTTCTTCTTTTTGATAAAGATAAAAAGATGTAAGAGCTCTCTTTCCATCATAGTTTGATTTAGTTTTTAAGCTCTGTGATAATGCCCTTCTCAAATTTCTTGATCCTTCTGCCTTATCTTTTGGATTCACACTCAGAACACCCTGGCAATTTCGTGGAGATGGTTCCTTCCCTGAGTCCCGGTCGTCCAGTACACTGTAGCTCCTTTCGTTATTTTTCATCGTAGCATAATGACTTGCAGCGAATTTCCATTCTATCAAAGTGAAGGGTACCTACCTTCAATAAAATGAGATCGATTAAACAAGGTAAAATAATTATTTATCTTAAATTGTCTCTGTTAAGTCTTTAAAATCAACCACATAAAAAATAAACAATATTGTGAAAGAAATATACGCCTATGCTTTCATTATATTTCATTTTTAATTCAAGTTTTCAAAAAATAGTATTTTTCACTTTTGACTGTTCTGACCATGAATTTATATTGACTTAAATTAGCAGAGTTTGAAATTTGAGGGGTGAGCGATAAAAACGGACAAAATATTTTGAATAAGAATAAAATAAGCGTTTAGTTTAGTAGATATGATGTACAATACCAAATGCATGAGTAGGGGAGAATGGGGGAATCACGGTCACCTAAGAAATATCAGTAGTTACTTCTATTAATACTAATATATTTCAATGCTTTTGGTTGTAATCTAACAATTATTTAAAAATCTTTGTTAACTGAGACTTTGGGTGCTTTTATCTTAATAGTTACAAATTAATGAAAGGTTTTTTTCAAATACAACATTGACTCCCATTACCCCAAGGGGTGGGTAATGACGGTCAGAGGAGCGGGCAATCACGGTCAAGGAGGGGATTTTTAAACAATAATCCATTTTTTGTTATATCTTATATATTTAATGCTGAAAAACATTAGTCTAAAAAAATAGCATGACATGTCACCAAAATACATTACATGAACCTAATTTTTCCATATCTCAAATGTTCAAAGCAAGGAAGTTTACCAGTGATGTCAGCTTTTGATACAACACTAATATCATCCACATCTGGAAACACAAAAATATCCTTGTGGCATCGGTATGCACGCATAAATTTTACTTTTATATTTTTTTCCACATTTAATACCTGAGCCACAAACTTTTTCTCAGTTTTTTCATTTGAAACTGTAACAACAACAAAATCATTGTTCATTAATATTGTTTTTTTTTCAAGTTTGAAATTGTGTTGTGTAGATTCACCATCACTTTCATCATAGTTGCTCATTTCCTCCCAGCCCCCATCAGAAGAGTCCTGGCAGAGGTTGTTTAGATCTACATCAGACTCTGAAGAATCGTCCTGCAACTTGTCTCTCTTACTGGGCCTACTAACTTTTCCAACATTGAACTTATCAGAAATTCTGCGTTTTACACATTTTTTTGCTGGCGTTGGAGCATTCTTGCTCGTTTTTCTTCCAGCATGACTTTCTGTGGTGATTCTGTCAATATAGTAGAGTGTTGCTTTCTTGCTGTGTTTTTTGAAGATCTACGTATTTGTGGAATTGGTGACACTTCTTGAAAGGAAACCTCTCCATTCACAGGATCTTCAGTTGGCGTCTTGCCAAGTTCCTCTTCATTTCCATTATCAAATGAAAAGTCTTCATTTGAAAATACTTCCGGATTTATTGGATGGATGCCAGTGGATTGAAAGCCAGATATTCCTTTTGCAATAGTTGCAACAGTAGAATATGCCTTCTTGAAGAGCTCAGCCAAATTATAAACTGTGATGTGTTCGCCAGGTTTGCTCTTCATAAGTAGATCACACTCTCTGTTGAATGCCCGTTTTAATGGACCAAAGAACGCAACATCCAAAGGTTGTAAGCGATGTGAAGAATGTGGGGGTAGAGATAGCATTACAATATTGTTGTCACGACAAAAGTTATATGCTTCCAAAGTGATGTGACTTCCATGATTGTCCAGAATGAGAAGAACTGGCTCTTCTTTACTGGGTTTTGCATGTGTTTTGAAATGTTGTAGCCAAACAAGAAACAGTGCTTCATTGGACCATCCATTTACTGAGCAGGTATAAAGTGCTCCAGGACATCCATTGGTCTCGAGATTAGGAGTCATCCTTTGTCGAGCATAAATGAACATGGGAGGAATGTAGCCACCAGCCGCATTCAAGCAACAAATAACTGTTGTTGTTTTGCCTCTCTCCCCTGATGTCACGGCTCCAATTCTCTTCTGTCCTTTTGGTGCAATTATTTTTCCGGTCTCTTGCACAGTTGTGATCCCTGTCTCATCCACATTATAAATTTTGTGAGGAGGGAATCTATATTTCCCCATTACTTTCTCCAGATTAACAAAAAAGATGTTAACCTCGTCTCTGTTAAAACCTCTTAGCCTATTCATACTTATAGACTCAGGTTTTCGCACTGAAATGGTAGGATTTCTTTTCAGGAAACCTTCTAGCCAATCCTTTCCAGCAAGACGCTTTGTTTTATTGAATGTGTGATCTATTTGTAGCTTTTCAGCGTATTCGAAAACCAATTTCCGAAGCTGCAAAGGAGTTAATCCATAGTACAGGTTAGCTAAGGTCCCAACATTTGCAACTATAGTTGCTTCTTGTTCCTGTGTAAATACAGGTTTTCTTCCCATTGAGGGACCACCCACCGCTAAATTCTTCAGTCTTTGCTGGAAAGTACTAAAAGGTATTCCATACGTTTTAGCAGCTTGCCTTTGACTGACACCTTTTTCCACACACGCAACAGCATTGGAAAAGTCTTCTGCAGTCCATTGCGCTTTTTCAGTTTTTCTTTTCCAATTTCTTGGCATCTGAAAGTAATATCAAACCAATAGATAACGGAGAATTTATAATGGGGTAATGGCGGTCAACTGACCGCCATTGCCCTACATGACAACACGCGGGAAAATATCTTGTTGTATGAAACGTATCTTGTGTATGATAGAATTCGCACAATATTTAGCTGCCTGATACCACTTACCTTTCACAGGAGAGTTGGTAGATCGGGAGAATAGCTACCCCCTGCTCCAAAGCCCCCTGTACGTATAAATCTCCGTAGCAACGTACTCTCATTAAGTGAACTGATTATTCCTAATTTTCACGCTACAAATTTAATTTTATAACCCACACAATTCTTTAACCAACGCATTTTTTCACCAAGTGGTCCGCGACGTGCTACCGCACGTCGCTACCCGACGGATCCAACGTGCTACGTTCGCGAGGGCCTTCCGGCCCTCGCTCTCGAGACCTGGTTCGCGCCTCCGCTGTCGCTTCGGCGCTCACGTTGTTTTATATACCTCCCTCACGTTTAAGAGAATTTATTTTAAAGGGAACACTCACTTTTAAGAAAATTTCTTTTAGAGGGAATAGTAAATAAATAGACATTAAAAATGTCATTTCCTACTAAGAAAATTTTTAAAAAAAATGTATGTGACTTAATGTAACCTTGGCATAGGGGGGTAGCTATTCTCCCGATTAGCCTTGTCAAGTTTTTTTTATTGTTATGCCAGCAGGGAACTGCCAATTAGGTGGGGGTTTTGATTAATGGTGGTGGATATACATGTATTCACACACACACACACACACACACACATATTTGTCATTGTCTCCAAATTTCTGTGGATGACATGCCGATCTGTAGAATGTGGTAATTAAAAAAAAACGAAGTCTCGAGCATTACTGGAGAGATGTAGAACGTTTGCATTTGAGTGCATCATGAACCATCTCCAAAGTGAAAACTTTGTGTGATTTAAGATTTATAGACCTTGAACTGGAAGTGGTGGTTTTTGTTACTTTAAATTTTATCTGCATATTAAGAAGTGGCTAATAGAGAAACTTCAATATGTTCTTTTTAGTGGTGATGAATGCTGCATTCCAGGGATTAAATTGTTTTTTTTAATCTACTAAGATAAAAAAGTTCTTTTCCTATTTTCTTCAATTTATTTTCAAATTTAGCCTTTTTTTACAGGTATCTATCATCTTAGCACTTCCTAACACTAATGGAACATTAGAAAACAAACTAACTTTAGATTATTAGAACTAGTTAGAAAAAAAGTTTGCAAATCCTTTGTTAAGTTGTTAACTAAATGGTCCACCATTTATCATGCACAGTATTTGAACTATAAACCTGTGTAAACTAAATATTTAATTTGTTTGTAATGTTTTAAACTACTTGAAATATGTTGCACATGCAATATAATGTTACAAAAAAAAACGATGATTCCAGTGAATTTAACTATATATTTGTAGCAGGCGTTTCGACCTAAATTGTCAGGTCCTCTTCAGTGTCTGAAAGGTCAACATCAACCAATCAGTTACAATTATTATATGAAATATTACACGAGTATTAATATTATAAAACATAAACAGTGAGGCAAGGACGTGGTACCTGTAAATTTCTGAGGTTATGCTACATCTTGATATAAAGGTATAATCTGTGGCGGCTCTGGGAATAGACAACAGGGAGGGCACACAAAGTTGCAGGATCCAATAAAGTTAGGCATTCGAAAAATTGTAATATTTGTATTAAGTCACGTAAGTCATTCGAATAATCTCCGAGGAAGACAGTCTAAACACAGGATCTATAAATTAAATTTAGTTTTTTGTTTTTAGATTCTGCAAATTTATCTATTACTAATTCATTAAAATTACCCGAGACTCGTAACAAAACTCTTTCTATCGATAACATTCAAAGTGCATTCAATCTCTCTTCTGTCATGGTATATCTTAAAAACGACTTCACTCTCTTTAAAGTGAAGAAAGCTCTCTCTGATTCCACATTTGTCATTGGAGTTGAACATATTACTTTTAATAATTTAGCTGATTCTGAAAACACATCCAGTAAGTTATTATTCACTAACACTTCCAAAAGTGGTAAAATTCCTTCAGCACAGTCCAAATCACTCCTTTTATACAGCACATTCAGCTCAGATTTAAGTTTGCTAGCTTCCACAAACGGATAGTACTGTAAAATGCGATCAACCTTTTCTTGTGGGAAATTTTCCTGATATTGTTGGAACATTTTACAATCAAAGAGAGAAGATAAGGTTAAATGCCCCGTAAAATTAAGACGATCATTTACCCCTGTGATAATTACATCACATACTTCAAGATCTGCCATTCTACAGCCCTCAACCTTCCTTCTTTTACCTTCACAGTTGTTTTCTACATATATATTTCCATGACACAGGGGATTGTCTCTTATCTTTTGAATATTATTTTTGAATTCATTTACATAATCATTAATTTGCAAAGAATCGACACCCCTCTTTTTGATCTGGTTACATAAAATTTCAACATGAGGCATTGCTTTGCTAAAAAACTCGAGCCAAAATAAGAATAGGTCATCTTTCAACAAATTTAGTAATCCTCCAGCCTTTCTAATCGTATTACTGTCAGATTCTCCATCAATTATCTCTTCAAAACATTGAATCAGATCATTTTTGTGCGCATAAACAACAAGAACAGACCTGCTTTGAAAAGACCAACGAGTATTTGGTCCATGGGGGAGGCGTCTTTTCACCACATTGTTTAACACAGTTATTCGTTTGGATGAACGTGAAAAGAAAGCAGCAAATCCTTCAAGACTAGAAAAAAAATTTCTGGCCATTTTGTTTTGGGAAGCACATTTTGCAACTATTAAATTGAACTGGTGAGCGTAGCAGTGAACGAAGGGTGCAAAACGATAAGTTGTTTGCAAAATAGCTTGCACACCATTAACCTTTCCTGACATCACGGATGCTCCATCATAACTCTGGCCAATTAATTTGTCAGAATTTTCATGCAATTTCAAAAGCTGAAGCTGCTCTAAAATACACTGACTGATACTCTCAGATGTTTGAGCCTTTGGGACTATAAATCCCCTAAAGCGCTCATAGATTTTATTGTCATGAACATATCGGATTATCAGTACCAATTGACTCTGAGTAGAAACGTTAGTCGTTTCATCAGCTTGAATTGCAACAAAATCTGAATTTTCTACATCTCGTAATATTAACGAACGTGCAACACTCAATATTGCATCAAGCAATTCAATTTGCACAACCTTTGATGTTCCTAAGAAACCACATTTATTTTCGGTCAAATGTTTCTTCAAAATACTGTCAACGTCACTCATTAAATTTATTAATCCACGGAACACACCAGGATTGGAGGAATCAGCTGATTCATCGTGCCCTCTTAAAGCAAGCTCGAAAGAACCACAAAAGCGAATGCAGTCAATGATTCTGCTTAAAATGTATCTATTTTCTCTCACACTTTCGTTGTGTTCCTTAACAGAACGTCTGTAAACTGAATCGAGTTGTGATTGAATGCTTACAGAACCAAGCATTTGAAATTCAATTTCATAATGCATGTGTTTTTCACTCATGGCGTGCTTCCTCACCTTCTCTTTCAAATGTTTTATATCCTTCACACCTTTTACTGCCCAGGATTCATCAGTCTGAGACGAGAATATTAAACACATGAAGCAAAAAAATGCGTGAACTTCATCACAACCACAAAGCCATTTTGCCAGTAAATACAACTTTGAGTGAAATGTTCGTACAAAAGAACGATTGCCATTTCTATCAGGTTGTATAATTTTCATATCAGGCCGAGGTGGTCCAATTCTCTTTATGCACAGCCGTGCATCATAAACAAGATTGACTGTTTTCAGGCATTTTACAGAATTGGAAACCATTCTCAATCTCAAGGTAACACACAAATAAACAACACAAAATGGCCGCAAAGATCAGAACACAGAGCATTCATACAGTTTGTACATGGATCGGAAAACCGATGCCGACCATGCTGATTGCACACGACTGCACTCAATGCTTGTGAGGGGCAGATCAGTTAAACAGACCACCAGCAGATAGCACTGGCCTTGACGTAAATGAAGCGAAAGGAATACTGTAAGTATAAAAATCGATCAATAGGTAGCGCCGGTCAACGGCGATGCTACTTCCCGTGGCAGGCTGCTCGGCGGCGGCCGTCGCAAGACGCCAGTTGCCGAACCTGTGTTGCCATTTGATTGGCGATTTCTTTGTCAGTAAGTTCTGTAACATCAGCGCATTTTGGACACTGGGGCGAGTGCCCACAGCCAATGATAACCGTTCTAGGGAACAAGCGGGAGTATGAATGCTAAAAATACGTTCGATTCGAAAACAACGCTACGAAGATGGATACAAACGGAGATTATTTAAAATAGCACAGGAAGAGAAATACTGATCTCAGTAGGAGGGGGGCAGTGTCCCTAGCGCCTCCCTGCTGCAGCTGCCACTGGAATTATACAGTCCAAATGGTAAATAATACATTGAATAACACTGTTAAAATTAATGTTACTTTTCTTTCGATACTCAGTATAATCTCTAATCGTATAGAAACAGTTATGCTGCAGAAACGATTTTATTTGGGATTTAAAATTTTCTATCGCATTTAATCGTTTAATGTCATCTGGCAAAGTGTTGTAATAGTATATTATGCAATTAGATTATAATGTAATTTCTTATGAGTGCAAAAAAGTAACATTATAAACGAGTTGCATACGCTATTTTTTTGTATAACAGTATTATAAAAATTTAAGGAAGCGAAGTCAGTTTGAATGTTACGTTGTAACCTCGGATTCATGTTATGACATCATGAGTGCTACTTAAGCAACTAATTTGTTTACCAATGGCAATTAGGTTGAAAGTTACGTTTCAAACAATATGGATTCTTTGCCAAAAGATTTTTTGAAAGAAGCTGCAAAAGCAGAAAATGAATGCTGGATGGATGAAAAATATGCAAATTTTGTATGCGAGGCTGTTGTTCTTTCCTATCTGTCGGAGTAGGTTGGTAAAGTTACTACAATGCACATGGTAGAATGGAAGCGGTAGTTATGATGCATGATTCTTTAAACATGAAGTCCACAACGTGTAAAGCGTCTAACTTATGGTGCACATATTCAAAATTAAAGGCGGAAAATCCCGAGTTTAGGGTGGCACGGTTCCTTTGATTCACTGATTCGGTTCATTAGAGAATCGACTCCATCAACTGAATCCTTGTTTATACGTAGTAGTCGCGTGTAGTTAAGTTCATGATCTTACAGCAATAATTATAATTATTTAAAATAAAGGTAGATCGGGAGAATAGCTACCCCCCTGCCCCAAAGCCCCCTGTACGTATATATCTCCGTAGCAATGTACTCTCATTAAATGAACTGATTATTTGTATTTTTCACGCTACAAATTTAATTTTATAACCTACACAATTCTTTAACCAAAGCATTTTTTTTTCACCAAGTGGTCCGCGACGTGCTACCGCACGTCGCTACCCGACGGATCCAACGTGCTACGTTCGCGAGGGCCTTCTGGCCCTCGCTCTCGAGACCTGGTTAGCGCGCCTCCGCTGTCGCTCCGGCGCTCACGCTGTATTATATACCTCCCTCACTTTTAAGAGAATTTATTTTAAAGGGAACACTCACTTTTAAGAAAATTCATACCTTCCATCTCAGTAGACACACAAACCTATTTGAAGAAGACTTGAAATGCGAAAATACACACAATTTCACGCCCACAAATTATCAGGTGACTTCTTCTCATTTAACATTGAACATAAATAATTCAGTTGTTATAGTGAACCGCGCAACTAATAAACATAGGAATCGCGAGAAACAATGAATCATAAAAGGAACCAAAGGAACCGAGCCACCCTAAACCCGGGATCAACCTTAAAGGCAATATGTAAATGTATTCGTTTGAGGACATCCGCGACCTTTTTTGCCGACAATGGTGGTGATATTACTGCACTTACATGTCACGGAGGGTGGCGATCTTTACATGTAGCTGCAACTTACATTGAAGAATCAGGGAATAATAAGATTTACATTGCATCAAGATATTGGTTAGTGCAGAAACTAAAGAAAAAATAAGCACTTATTAAATTAAATACATTTTCTGGAGTGTGACAAATTTATCCAACTGTACTATTAATGTTCATATTCATACAAACTAATTAGATGTTCTTTGTTATTATTGTTAAATATTACCGAATAACAGCAACATGTAATTTTAAAGTAATAAGTTAATAAATTAGATTTTAAAAGTGCAAGTTTTTTCACAATATATTTGATTTTACTGCGAACACAGAATCTATTTACATGGTTCCACTGCCTTCTTTATGCTCCATAACTGATGATAAATGGAGTCTGTGGCTATTATGTCAGTGATCACTCATATTTCGTGCACAAATAACGATGACGTAATGATTCGTTCTATAATATGCCCTATTATGAACGATTTTGGTAATGGAAAAGTGTTGTTTATAATGCTGGTATACAAAAAATAATGTAAATGTATTGTATGTGAATTTCTTGTAATGAGCTGTTGATACTGTCACCTGATGAATATGATTACTACGTCGAGTGTTATAGACATTGCCGTTTTCTGAATATATATTACCGCCCTTAAGCAAGTCATTTTTGACAAAAACCAGTGATTCGTAAATCAAGAGACAAGGTAATGGTAAAATTCCTAGAGTAATAAAGAGAGGCTTACAAGAATGATGTGGGTGGGATTTGGTTATTATTCGTATATAAGATGTATTTCCCCAGCATATTATGCCATATCTCAGGCGGGAATGAACATTCGCGAAATATATACAACGAGAAGTATGAAGGCTGACTGAATTTGAAAGAATTCTGAACGCGTAGCATAATGAACGTAATTTTGTGTTCAATTCATTTAAATGGACGTTCCATTTAAGGTTTGACTGAATTGAGAGACCTAAAAATTTTGTCAAAAGTGCACCGTTCATTCTCAATGGAGCACAGAATGGTTTATTTGAAATGGAAAACTGCATTAAAACTGTTTTCTTTTAAATTTGCTATTAATTTGTTATTTCGGAACCAATTTGAAAATCTGATATTGTACTATTTACATTTTTTACTGCAAAGAATGTTCGTATCATCCGCAGAGAGAAATGCTCTTCCGTTTCGAATCGTCGAGGGAATATCGTTTACGTATAGTTTAAAGGAAGAGAATATGGACTAAATTCGATCCCTGAGGGACTTCATGTTCAATTGACAAAGAGTCGGAAAGGTGTGTACATTATTTCCATCATTCCAGTTAGTGAGTACTCTGAGATCGTTGTTTAAGGTACGAACATAATCAAGGGCAATACCACGGATTCCACTTGAATGTAATTTTGAAAGTAAAATGTCATGATCTGTAATGATCCATCGTTTCGAGACCAAAACCCCAGATGCAACGTTGCCAAAAAAGTGACAAAGAATAAACTTGTATATGGAGTGCAACGGTGCCGATAGAAAACATTTTTGTAAGTCCAAATTAAAATAAGGAATTGTAGCGCGTGAAATTTGGGGAAAATTGAACATAATCGTCCGGTAGAGCAGAAAATATAGAATGAAATAAAACAAACGGCATCAAATTCGGTCAACGTCTTCAGCAGAGATAAATTGAAACATAATTGAAATTTTCTAATAACATGAACAGAATACGGCCATTGTTGAAGTATAAAATAAAGATTATAAACAGGGTTTTTTAAGAATTATGGCAAAACGCACGGACCGATTCGGCTAAAACATTGGGAAATAATAGACTAAAATACGGGAAAGACGACAAAATTAGTGTCAACTTTGTCGCACGTTCGGAAGCAGAGTAATGATAAAATATTTGGAAGTTACAATGAACCAAAAGGGATAAACAAATGATGCCATGTTAAGAAGCGAAGATAGTCTTTTGGAATCAACAGAGGAAAAAAGCAAGCGAGTGGCAATTATTTTGTTACATAAATCTTCTGTAACAATGTAAGTTACTAAAAAAAATTCCGATGGGAGTGAGATGTGTCGTCAACACTGGGGGGAACGTTTCGTGTGCGCGAAATTGGCGTGTTGTTAAGTTTTTCAAAAGTGTAGAAATTTGAATTGGGTGATAGAACGTTGTGATGGGTGTTAGAACTTTGCAATACTAGGAAAAGGAACAAAATTCGGGAGTAACTTGAATTTTTTTTAGTAGGACTTGATGTGATTACGAATCACGAAACGTATTTTATTTTCGTGTAAGAAAATTCAACGCGACGAACATTTCGTTATGGAATATAAAAGAATAGATACCAGGATCAGTACGATTGGACGATTATTTTCAATATAAACGGATGAGATCGGTAGTAATTTCAAGAAGTGACGTGTTCGACGACACGCGGAAAATAGTTGCGTTTCGTTTGTCTGTTTTGCCGAGCGGTATACCGCGAACACATATAATTTTATTAGTCGGTGACGGACTGGCAGCTGAATGGTAACCCTTATGCGAATAATAGCGGTTTGCGAGAAGTGGTTTCTGAAGGCGACCGCGAGCAGGAGTAGACGGCGACCGCACATCGAAGAGCATTGGACGGCGGCCACCAGACATCCTTGTTACGAGAGCTGAGCTGCAAAACAGGGAAGTGACACGCGTATATATGTGTGTGTGCCTGAATTCCTTGCAGATGCTTCATTGAAGACGCATTCCATAACTAAAGAGAATTATCAAAGATCAAGTTTTGACAGTAGAATTAAAATAAGAAATAGTCAAAAGAAAAGTAGGGAATGCGCATTCGATGTATGAATGGGATTTTTATATTGTTTTGTGTTATTGTGTGTGAGTGATTTTCGTTGTTGTGTGTTATTTTTTCTGTTTGGAATGTTTATGTTATAGGGCACTATGTACTAGTGTAGAAAGAAAGACGGTGAATTGTCGCCGTATACAATGAAAAGAGGGAAGGCTAGGAAATATTAATAAACGATCGAACCAAAATGTGGTTCGTTTTTATCGATCGAAAATATTCGTCGTTATTTACTCCAGCACGCACAATCCGTTTGGATTCCTGTATAGGACCACCAGCTTACCCACGGTACTAGATAGTCGAAAAGGAAAAAAAAAAGGGGGGGGGATTCATTATATATGGCTGTTCAAAGCGCGGGCGAGGATAAGCGAGGACGATAGAGAAAGATACATTACAGATCAGTGATGTCAAAAGCTTTCGAAAGATCTAAAAATAATCCAATAAGTGCTTCGTTTTGACCCAAAGGTGAGGTTACATCTTTAAAAAAAGAAAATATGGCTGTTTCAGTAGATTTTGATTTTCTAAATCTATGTTGGCAATCTGAAAGCGTGTCGTGTTTACTGAGTAAGGTTTTATTTTTAAATATTTTTAAAGGTTTTATACTCCAGGTCTCCGTCGTATTATCTACTAATCGTACGTGGCCTTTGGGCGTTTTCGGGTAGCAGGAAAAAAACATTCACGAGACATTTTTCTTTAGTTTGTCAGCGAAGAACAGGCAAGGTCGAATGGAAAAGTGCCACTTCAGAAGAAAATACGTTACAAAAACACATCAATTTCTAAACACGACTTGCGTAAATACGAAGATATACACTGTTTGAAGTCATGTTTTTAAGCCCATTACGATAAGATAAAATTAGCTTAGGATTCTATTTAAAAAACAAAGTTGACCTTATATCATCGTAGTAAAAAATTGTACAAAGACGAAGTATACTGTTCTGAAGTAGCCCCTGCCTATGCAATTATCTGTCCATACATCTTCTTGCACAATTGAGGAGATATAAGAGATGTTATCACGTAGTTGTTTCACTCTGTATATATAAGTATCATAACGTTACTATTTTCTATGTTTGTGTGAATACGTTTTGAGTCGCATTAAATTGAAAAACGATAATGTCTCTTAAGAAATATATTCTCTAGAATTATACTTACAGTTCTCGTTTTCTTCTTATTTACTTCATATTCTTCAAATTCAAAGTTCCAAGGCAATTTGCGAATTTATTATAGAAAATACCCATGAAATAATTGGAATCTTGTAATAAAATCTATCATGTAATAAAATCTATTTTCAAGGATAAATAAGCAATACATTTTGGGCTCTTATCCATGCTGTCCTTCGGAATAATACCACCTGCCGCGTCAACATGGAAACGATAACTTGAATAATTGTATTTCCCACTGAATTCTAGAAAACGTGCACAGAAAATGAAGTTACATTTATGTCCAGAAGCAAAACAAGGGGCTATCTCAGCATTTGCTCAATGGATCAGGGAAACCGGACGAAAAACCTGATCGAGATGGGGGTCATTGACCCAGAAGCTGCGATACAATACTTGTTACATATTGCTTAGAATTATATAGTCCAATGATAAATAATACATTAAATATCACTGTTAAAATTAATGTTACTTTCCTCAGTATAGTCTTTAATTGTATAGAAACAGTTATGCAGCAGAAACGATTTCACTTTGGATTTAAACTTTTCTATCGAATTTAATCGTTTAATGTCATCTGGCAAAGTGTTGTAAAATAATGTATATGTATTGTATGTGAATTGTACATGTTCAGCTGACAGAACGTTGTCGTGAACGGAAGGAGCCTCAAGGAGGGATGTCCACCTTAGGCATTCGCGAGTAACTATTTTATGTGAACAGAAAAAAATGTTTAATATTAGAATTAGGACATTAAATTGAATATAACTTTGCAAAGAAGTTATTATACAATTTTTTAATATAGTAAAGGCTTTTAATTAGCAAAATTCAATTTGATGGCATGCCGAATACTTCATGAAGTAAAATATTGTACATAATACATGCAAATAGCAGCAATGAGTAATGTAATTTTGTTATCGAAACTTGAAGGCTGATTTTTATTAATAGACCGACTCCATAAATCAACCTTTTGTGTTCTTCTTAAAAGAATAATTTTTCTGTATTTACGAAATACATACTGCCTGGGACGTCGGCCCATGTAAGTAATATTTAATTGTAAAGAACGTGGGAGTTCGGCATCAATAAATCACTAAGATCAATAGTTTCAATCCCTTATAAGTTCAGAATTGCAAACATTTCAGAGTGATTTACACAAAGTGGGACACATTTTGTTAATAACCTCGTAATAATTTCCAAATATTTTAAAATCGTTTCAAATTGGGTATGCCCAACGCGGGGCAAATTATTAATAAATACCGTGAATATTTTAAAATATTCTCGGTACAGTTACAAAATGTAGTGTTTAAGATATGAAATATTGAAAGAACAATATATAATGGTGAATTTGCCCTCGTAGTTATCTACTTTCGTACTAACGGTCTTTCAAGTACATTAGTTTGAATCGTTTTATAACTGTAAAATAGGTTCATGTTGTGATAAGATATTGGCTACGGTTCCATTGACGTACTTTGGTTTTCAAATTAACAGTCTCCTAAAAACGTGTTAATAAGCTGTATCAATCAACAGAAACACTTTAATCAATCATTAATTGCAAGGAAAGCTGATATATCACATGTGACGTTCAAGCAAACTGAACCATTTGGCAAGGCACCTTGCTATCTAGTGACATCAGTGGGAGACTTCACCGTAAGGGAAAAATTGTTAATTGTAAATAAATGTCAAGTCAATGTCAATTGTAAGTTCTGTCTTTCCGATTTTTTTGTGCCGAAAATCCGCCGGTTTTTTGCCCAGCATTACATAACTTTCTCTTTACTTCTCTATATTACTCCGTATATATTTACGTATATGACAAAGTAAAAAGTACTTTGGGCTACGATGTCAGCTGGCCTGAAAATGGAGCAAGACCTTAAAACCAGTCCAGACCAAGGAAACTAGGAAAATTTACTACGAGAAAGTTTGTGCCATTCTGTAGCACCACTAGTTTCATATATTTTAAATCATACCAATGTACACATTTCTTTCACAACCCTTTTTTATTTCTGGGTTAATTTTTCTTTCTGAAAATATCTTTTGTAAATAATAAACAATTTACATATGTTTGGAGTGTTTCAGTGCTTCTGCATTGCAAATGCATTTTTTCAAACCAACTTATGAGGTGCTTATTGCGACTCAGCCATTCAGAATATCCGAGTAATTTATTAGACAAAATGCTTAAAATTATTTTAAGAGCTTATTTTCGAAATTTTGACGTTTCCTCCACAGAAACACTGTATATAATTCATTGGTATATGGAGGATCTGTTGGTATATGGAGGATAATTCGAGTGCTGATTATCTTTATAAACGTATTATGTTCATTAACATACTGTTCTTATCTCTGCTTCAGGATTTTCTCCCCCTGAACACCTGGACAGTGGAGGACTTCCATTTACAAGTGACGTATGCAAGCCGCTTTCTTCCCTTCGTTCGCCATCGCACTTGCGATGACCTCACGCCAGTCGTTCTACATGCCTGATTAAGCGCATGGCTTAAAGCGATAACAGCTTTTCGACAGTTTTCTTGAAGGGCTATTCGTCAGGTAACGCAGTCAAATACGCTTCAAGTTGCAAGACGTCTTCTTGGGGACGTTCACATTTCGATTTCGGCAGAAAATCTGTTTACCTCCAGCTATGGTGAGATTTAAGTTACTATGTGGAGACATACATTTAAGATGCATTATTACTTTCTCGTCATGGTGAAAATACATAGGTGAGTTCCTCCGGTGCACCGATTTTTGCTCGTTCTGCGCACCACCAATTTGCGTCACGAACCACGTGATCACAGTGCGGGCACTTCGTTTGAAAAGTCAATCCAGACGCTGACCGCCATGTTGCATGGAGAGCGAGTAGTGTTGTGAAACATTTTGAAAGTGATACAAAATGACAATTTTCAATGGCAGCCAACCAAAAATAACGCGGTAAAGGTGTACTAGATACAACATTTGAAAGAAATGCTTCATAAATCTGTTTCAATGTCTGGTAATGAAGGGATAATTTTGGTATCTGGCTGGATTTACAATTCGCGCGAATATTGTGACGCAAACTGGTGTCTAAAGCTCATTGGCTGAAGTCGGATATAAAGCGCATGAGATCCCCTCCTGCTTTCTCGTATACATGGTGTACAGAAAGTTATCTAATGTTGCAGGAAAGTAACGATTTTTCGATAGAAAACCTCGTATTGTGAGTTCCTCTTAAATTCTGTTTTTTTCTTAAATTTAAATGTTGCTCGAGCAATTCTGAGGCTTTTTCATAGACTTTTTGAGAAGCTAGAATAGCCGCCGTGTCGTTCGCGTATGTTGCTGTGGTAATGTTTCCAGACGATGGGAGATCTGCTGTTTAAAGTAAATATAGGAATGGGCCCAGTATGCTTCCATGTGACACGCTGTACGTAACATGATTTACGAGTATTATGGATAATGCTTTGATTTGATTTATTTGGTGAAAAAACAGTAAAAACCGTGTATGACGAATGGGACAGAAAATTATCTGCGCACGTTTTCATGAGTACTAGAATCCCATACAACATTTTTAACTATAAATAGTGGAAATATGAATGAAAGTTAAACAACTAATAATAATAATAATAATAATAATAATAATAATAATAATAATAATAATAATAATAATAATAGCTGGAGCTGAAGGAGAAACTATAGAGCACATCCCACCTGCATACTATTCCCTCTCAGACAGTGCTTACTTAGGAAGGCATAATCAAGTCGCGAAAATCGTGCACAGGGCAATTGCAATAGAGCATAAATTATTGGATGAATCGACGCCGCCATTCTATAAGTACACCCCTCCTCCAGTGCTGGAAACAAGTTCCACCCTTTTTGTACTGGGACAGACCAGTTTAAACTGATTGTACTGTCGATTACAATAGGCCAGATATTCTCCTTATAGATAAAAAGAAGAAAGAAGGAGTAATAATGGACATCGCAGTACCATTATTCCACAACATCAAACAAAGAAATAGAAAAAATGTTGAATTATGAAAACTTATCCTATGAACTAAACCATGTTTGGAAATTAAATGCTACCAAAACATACCCACTCGTGATATCGGCGGAAGGCCTGGTCGCAAACAGCCCATATGAAATTTTTTATCTTAAGTCCAGATATAAGATGAAGTTCTTCTGTAACCGAACCAGTCCCAAAAACAACTCTGGAGAAATTGAGCATTTTTACCAGCATAAATAGCTGAGAAAAAGTAGGAAAATAATAATAATAATAATAATAATAATAATAATAATAATAAAATTAAAAAAGCGCAAGATTAGCAACATTTGAAAAAACTAGATATTTTCGTTCCCGAGTTATAGAAAAACTATTTGCAACTGTAAACGAACTGCAGATTTTATTTTTCTGCATTGCTAACAATACGATAGTCTAGATACGATCCGTATAGTAACTCACCCTTAGCTCTACTACTACCACTACAAGCAAAAGGAGAGCTCAACAAAACGTGAGCATAGTGAAGCTACATTCATGTCGAGAAGCAAACCAAGGGGCCATCTCAGCATTTGCTCAATGAATCAGGAAGACTGGATTAAAACCCAATAGAGATCCTTCTTGATAATCCACCGACGATGAATCTTATTCCAAGGTATTTAAAAAGCTTTTTGAACTCGTTATTTTGCACTTTTTGCTTAGAAGGAGAATTAATGCAGATATGCTTAAGGGTTCATATGAGTCATTGATTTCAATTGATGTTGCCGATAAATCCCTTCACAATATTTCTCTATTTCACGGTTATTAATAGAATTTCTGAATATGCGGTGTCTCCGTGAGCTTTTCCACTAGGATGGTTTATTGTAAACGTGGTATAGTTCGAGAATCTTATATGGCTCATAGGCGCCCAGTGTGTTTCAGACACTGTAAGTACTGTAACGAATATTGCGTCACCGGCCGGCACCACCACGAACTATCTGTATGCGCGGATCGCGTCATCTACCGGCGCCATCACGAGCTGCCTGTGAGCGCGGGTTGCGCCATCTGCCGGCGGTCCCTGCACTAGATTATTCCAAAACGTTTGCGGAGTCCGGAAAGTTCTCGACGGCACCCGCCGAGTATAAATACGCGGCGGCCGGCGGCCGGCGACCGCGAGTCAGTCTTAAGTCCGCAGTGGAAGCTGAACTGTGAAGTGTGTGCATCGCGGTGAATAGCAGTGCAGTGATTGTGCTCAGTGACGTGAACTGTGGTCAGTGCTTAGGACTGTGTGACAGTGTAAGAGAAGAGTAGTGTAAATAAATAATCAAGAGAAGTGTAGTGTAAATAAATAATCAAGTGTTTTCAGTGATTGTGTTAAGAAACAAAATAAACGTTTTTGTTAAAATAATACCGGACTTTTAATTCACCACCTAGAAACGTAACAGTACATTAATAGTATATCTACCTGACTATTATTTTGGAAACGTTTGACTTCTCGGGTCATAGGATTAAAAATGAACACTTGCTCCAAAGTACTTGCTCCGGAGCAAAGTGAGTCTACTCCGCGACACTGAGCAAAACATCCATTTCGTATGAATAAAAACTTCGTACGGCTCCGAAGAACTTACTCATGGTTCGCGAGCATTTGCTCGGTGTGAACAAGTGATAGTGTAAGCTAAGAGTTTTTTTGTACGTCGCCATGGAGATCTGAAGTCACGCACGTAGCGCACATAATTTGATTTCTTGCGTGGTCTTCCGTGGTCGTTTTCTTCCGTTTGTGAGGAAGCTCGTGAAGGAACATTGCGAAGTAGTGAGCACGTTCTCTTGTCCTTATTATAATTCGGAAATGAGCAGGAACAAAAGGCGCCAGAGGCCTAGCTAATTTTCACTGAAATGCTAGCGTAAGATTCTATTATACGCTGGAGGTACGCTGCCGCTGGAAAGAACCTCTGGAAAATTTGGAAGAAACAGTACTCGGAAAAATTCGGAGTTCTGTTGAGCAATGACCAATTGACCAAAAAGATTTGCAATATTAAATCGCGTTTAAAAACAAAACCTGACAAAAATCGCACTGGAAACAAAAAAATTAAATTAAAGGACTGAGGAAGAAATACGAATTAATGAACGGGGACAGTAACCTACCAGTGTGTCGAATAAAAGGTAAGAAAAATAATGTATTCTATTCTATTTTTATTTTTTATTATTATGCTAACTGAATATATTCATAAAAATATTTACATTATATTTTATATCTATTTTAGGAGCAGTATCCTCAGCTGAAACTAGGAATGAAGGTAGTGTTTCCAGTTGAGAATACTTTGTACAGAGGGTAGTTGAGGGACTCCTGGGAGGGTGCTATCTCGCCCTGTGAAATGAAGATTAGTAGACTTAGAAACAGACGAAACAAAATCTATGTCAAACGTGGAATTAAGAAGACTCGTTTTATTGGAGTAATTGCAAGTGCTGCGATCAAAGAAGGAGAAATATCTGTGGGAAAAGAAAATTAGAGAAAATGAAAGTATTGTTTCCAAAATGAATAAAGTAAATTTTACTTACAAATTAAAATCTGTGTATTATTCTGGACAGTTCATCCCTCTTACGTTGCCTCCTCTCTCAGGAGTTCTTCCTTCTTCTGGGGGTTGTAATTCTTCTTCAGGTTCAGTGACGTCAGTTGCAAAATCCTCATCATGTAAGTATTTTGCTACATTGTGTAAAATAAAACAGCAGAAAACAATAGATGTTATCTTTTCTGTAGCTAGTCTCACTCTGCTTTGTAAAATCGCAAAACGTTGTTTTAGTGGCCCGAAACACCGTTCAATGGTAACTCGCTCTCTTTCAAACATCTGTTGAAAGAGTTCTGGTGTTTCAGGGTTCTTATATGGCACCATGAACCATAGAGAAATTCCATAGCCTGAACCGCCAAGTAGCAACACGTCGCTTTGGCCTGACATTAGCCCGCATGGATGGGAATTCTTCCAAAACCGAGAATCGTGCACTGATCCTAGCCAAGAAGCGTCCATGCTAGTAAATTCTTTAGCATTGCATGTTGCTTGAATGGTAATTGAATGAAGGCCTTTCCTATTGATGTACTCGTCAGCATGTGTAAGTGGCTTCTTAATGAGAATATGTTTGTAGTCAAGAGCCCCAATCGCATTAGGGAAAGTGCATCTTTCCTGCCACAAATCTCTTGCCTGTTGGAGAGCTATTGCAGTTCTTAGGAACTGTATCCAATTCTGGGATTTTTATTGTCTTTTCTTAATGACGAAACTAAAAGTCTTTCTCACTGTGGATTGATCCACGCCAATATCTTGTGCCACTCCTACCTGAAAACCAGGATCGACCACGTAGCGAAGAAAAAAATTCATTTTTAGCTCATTGTTTTGAGCTCTGCGTCTTGTTTCTTCGTGAACGCCGAGAATATGTTGCGCCAATCATATAACATGGTCCTTTTCGAATCGGTAAAGATTCTAATAATCTACGTCATGAGAATCTCGCCGTATCTTGTAAATTTTTTTATTCTGCTGCATTTGCATGTGAGCACCCGGTATAAACTCGCCCATTTTAACTTTACTTTTTTAACGTGAGTCTGCTACTGAGGTCCCTCCGAAATTTTGCAGTAAGTGCTCAATCTAGAGAGTAAACGCTTAACTTTATTCATAGTAATTCTGAGCATTTGCTCGCCAGGTGTGAGCACGTTCAGAAACGGAACAAGTGCTTAGAGACTGAGCGATTGCTCTCCCACTTTATACGATTTTTTAAAAAAATTGTTGCATCGTTGTTGACGCAACGCGTCTCTAACCTTCTTGGGCGTTGGGCGCTTTCTCTGTAGTAATCCTCCGTTACTAAGTAATTACTGTCATTACTGTTACTGAGTAATTACTTTATTTGTCAAGTCTCGTCACGTCGCAGTCAGTCAGTACCTTTTATCCCTTTGGCCAGGGGCTCAACGCCGTTACATTTCGGGGTTCCTAGCAGGTCAGCCAAACAGGAACCCGCGAGTCCAAAACTCGGAGCAAAAGTAATTGTTTACTTTTATTCATACCACTCCTCTTTGTTGGTTCGAAACCATTTGTATTCCAAGATGCGATGATAAGCTGATTGAGAGAAGTACAGACATAAGAATTGTTTGTGTGGTTATTTGTTCTGCTCGCTTACTAAGAAATTTTCGAATCCGTGAAACGGTTCTTTAAGAATTATTGCATGATTACTTTCTGCTGACGTCTGTTTTTTAGAAAGATATTGCACTTATTACTTTTATTTCCGGGTTGAAGGTTGTACAGATTTTCCTTGAGGTAGTGTTTGCGGGAAGTCTTTTTTCGTTGGAACAACATTTGAATTTTTCGGTTGCAATATTTTTTGTGATTTCTCGAATATTTTATTCTGATGAGATTGGTATATGACACGTCTTTTAGATGTTAGACGTTGGATTCTTCTGCACAAAAAAAAAAAAATAAACATACAATTTGGATACAGAGAAAAACAAAATCTCAAACAATTTACCAATAATTATGTACAAATAATTTTCTATTTGAATTTCATAATAGTAAGTTATTAATTCATGAGTTGAATTAGTATGGTTATAGATCAACAGTTACCAAACGTGTATTTTTTAATATATTATGTGTCTAATCAAAATACACACTAATTTATCAAAATGAACTTTGTTAATTAGTTATTTCACACTTTTTTGACTTATAACAAATAACAATGAAACCCTTGAGACATTTTCAAAATTTTCAAAAAAAAATGCCTCTATTGTTTTTGATTAAATTTTGTTGGCGGATACTCTAAAGAACAATTAAAACAATGGTGTTGGTTCAAAAGTTTTTCGGAGTTTTCCGTTAACTACAATTATGAAGATAAAGGTATTTTTCTTAATAAAATGTGTTCATGAAAAATAGATCTAAGAATAAGGTCAGGTTCAATTTTTCAAAAACATGAGTGTTTTTTGCGAAATTTTGTGTCAAAGATAGGCAATTTTTATTTTCTTTAAACCATTTTTTCTTAAAAACGGCACAACATTTTCTTATTAAATTTGGACCTCAGATTGCGTAAAGGACGCTTAAAAGCATGTTTCATGTTCGTTAAAGTGCCTGATTTTTAAAAAATTAAAATAATTTTCGGCGTCTTTCTGCAACTACTATTGTGAAGGTGCACTTTTCATCTTAATGGAATGTGTTAATCAAAATCAGATCTTTAAACAAGGTCATGTTAAATTTTTCGAAAAAGAGTATTTTTTGTGTAATTTCGCGGCAAACCTATCTGCCTGCTCCGGCTTTACTTGCGCTTCATGAACGCAATTCCTGGCAGTTGGATGCTTCGTAAGTTAGAATTTGGATAGTATTTCATATTTATTTCTTTTTTCTTACGTTCGAGCTTTTGTTATACATTTTAAAATAAATCTTTTAGAAATTCCTTAAAACTTATTTTAAATTGCGTCTTTTAATTGAGTTAAATGTGAAAACGAATAGATGATTTCAATCTATTTATTTATTTATTTATTTATTTATTTATTTATTTACGTCAAAAAACAGTTAAAAACTGCGTATGACGGGTATTTCGCTTTGGTTAATAAGATATGGGAATGAAATACATATAGAAACCGAGTAATTTTGATGAATATAAAATTATTATATTTATTATATTTTTCTATCCTTTTTCATTTTCTTGTCAGCGGTATGAACAATGCAAATTTGCAAAATGTGTATTCCAAACGAATTAGCAGCCATTGTTGGTTGTTGCATTGTTGTAACGCCGCACTTAAAACCAGGCAATGATGACGGCCGCCGTTCTTTCGCGTTAATATAAACTAATAATTTTATTTACGGCTAAAATACTCATCGCGCATTTATGTATAATGTGAATACACTGAATTCCATGGCAGAAAGCTGTTTTCGTGTAAACGTTTGAATTTAAAAAAAATATATGTATTATTCACGCTTCGTTTGTTTAAAAAATATTCGAATGGTAATAGAAGTGTAAAACATAAATTGTCATATTATAATATTATATAGCTATTAACAATATCGCTAGAAAGAACGTGGTGTTGTAACACCACTAGTTTTCCTATTTGTGCCTGTAGCATGTTGACGGATGATTCAAAACTACTCCCAATTAGCGATTTTCTTTCATCTGATACGTATGAAACATATTATTCATGTTTTTGAAGTGTTTGGCAATAGTAAAAAATGCATCGGATGTGTCCGGCATTGTTTTACCTTGTTACTTTCTCGGCCTTACTTCGTAAGGAGAGAAAGTGTAATCGTGGACAGGGAAATTGCGATTATTCGACAAAAAACTCTTATTGGCGAGCCCTGGAACTAAAAAGTAGATTTATCTTCCTATAAATAGTAAATTTCTTTACCTGAAATATTTGTAGTCAGAATTCATTTTTTTGGGGTCGTTGATACCGAAAAATCGATTGATGGTAAAACGCCTGTCGGTCCGTCTGTTTGTGGTCAACGCTAGCGCCTAAACCGTACAGCCGATTTTCTCCAAAATTGATATTCCCCGATGCACTTAAAGGAACTGGAGGTACTCTGAGTTTGAAACGGATGTTTTGATTTTGGAGAATACTTTATGTGAAAACTCAAGATTGTACTTTTTTTTCAAAAATGGCTTCGAATTGTTTTATTAAACTATGTCCTCTAATAGCGTAAATTAAACTTAAGATAATGGCGCATTTTTCATTTTAGTTGAAATTCCAGTTTTCGAAAATTGCAGTACAAGAATCACAGTGCTGTTCACCTTAGCCTCTTCATGTTCTTGATCCTATTTATCCGCAATTACTTCTAAAATATCTCCGGCTTCACTCTCTTCAACTGGTGAGACATCAGTGAACACTTCTGCTTCAATTTCCCAACCTGCACACGGTCTGACATCTTGAGTGGAGAAACTAAACACGACTGAAAAATAAGCGTACACTTACCGCTAAAATTATTCAGTTCATTTCAAAAAGAGAATGAATATTGACAACATTGCAAACATAAAAAAAACTAAATAAAAACGGAATGATACTAAAAGTAGACGCACTAAAAATCACAATGGAAAAACAACATCGTATTCGAAGGAGGTTTATTGGACCGACACTACAAATTCGCAGATAAACAGTGGTTCTCGTAATTGAAATTTATTTTACATAAAGAAACATGTAAATAAAATGTGATTTCTGTAATTGCTCTTTTCTTTTATAAATGATGTGAGGATTGATTTAATATATCTTTCAGATAAATAAAGGAAGAAGCCGCGATGAAGTGGTACCGGAAGGTGGCTGGGGTTGGTTGGTTGTGATTGCAGTGGCTCTGAGTAAGGTGAGTGTTTTGATTCAGATTTCTTCTCATAATGTTGTTGAATTGGGACGGACGCGAACACTTTTGTATCTACTCGTTGATATTCTAAATTTGCAACAAATTTACAAAATTTTGCTAATTAGTTGACGAAATTGAAATCCTCCTAAAAAAATTATATAATGTTTAGCAGATGACCCATTTAAAGGTAGAAAATAATTTTGTGATATTTTCTTCTGATAGGAACGTTTTTTAATGTTAAATTTTTATTTAATTTGGTATTTAATATTCTATTATATATTATACGTATATATTAACCTGTATTATATTTAACGGTAAATACATAAAGCAAAATATAAAAATATATTATGAAAAATACTATTTCATGTAAGTTGATGAGGCGTATTATAAAAGTTTTTTTGTAAAATAGGGAAGAAAGAATTTATATATCTTGTCGAAAACACTCAGCATGAACTGATAGCCATTTTATTTTCATTATGACGTTTGGAAAAACCAAATGACTGAACATCATTAGTAGATTCTTTCTACATATTTTTCATAAATCTCTGACAAGGTCCCATTTTAGTTTGAACGTCAAAATGAAAATATAATGAGTAAGAAACGGAATTTATTGTATTAAAAAATGCAATATATATATATATATATATATATATATATATATATATATATATATATATATATATATATATATATATATATATATATATATATATGTATATATATATGCATACTTATTTTTTCCAAAACATTTAAGAAAAATAGAAAATATGTAAAATAAAAATTCATGAATGTGTTTAAAATTGTTCTCGACAAGCATTTTCCCAGCAGAGAACTACGCCGATCATTTCTTAACAAGGTCTCAGAGTGGCTGAAAGTAGGTTCTACCTCTACAGATTTAATTGTACACGTCTTCACCACATAAGAATTTTGTTCGAAATATAGAATACGTTTATAGTATTTATTACAATATTTGCGAGAAGGTGATGCTCGAGTGAAGTAGTATCGATTAGTCAGTGATGGACCCTGAGGGACGGGGTTAAAGGGACTACTTCCCTCACCCGAAATCGAACAACGCGGAAAAAAATTTTCTGTAAAAAATATTTGTTAGTTTTCGATCGAGTAACGAATGTGCTGTTTGAAACATTAGCAAGCACGTGGCTGAAATTACTTTTGTTCACAAAAATCCGCTTATCCTTTGCCTATGAGAGCGCAGTAAGCGGGGGGGGGGGGCGAGAAGAGGGTTAGGGATAAGTTTGACAATTCATGACGAAGTTATGGTGGTCATAGGAGGACAACAGCATCACATTTCATATGTAAGAATGATAATTCCGTAACATAAATTGCAAACGCGAATCTGAAATGTTCCGTTTCGACGTTTAAATACATTAAAATGTAACGATATATTTGGTGATAGGTAAATATGTAAAAATATGTAATTATATTAAAATATGTAAAAATATGTAACAAATAGCTCTAATTCATTTAGAATATCTTGTAAACTAATAAATATTATTGAATGCAAGTATCTAGTTCTTATAGAAACATGAAATTACAAGGAAATCCGATCCCTAATAATGAATATCAGAGTACGCCGAGTCTTTCAGACAGGATCCATTGGTTATTTCTTCTCTATTCATACTACTACTTAGTTAAAGTGATGTAGGGTATGAGGTCGAACCTAAGGTAAAAATTTAAAACACAATTTTTGCTTGAGAGAAATTTTTTTTAAATATAAGTTTCAGGAATTTTGGTAATATTCGTATTTGAAAAAAACCTCGCATTGTTGTGCCCACGATTCGCCTTTTCTGATTGATGATCAAGTTCATTATTTGCAGTACTACCGTTTCGACTGTCCCGGTATTACACTATCCCGTGGTCCAAGACGCTCTTTTTCGCGAAATCATATATTTCGGATTTTTTCAAGATTCAAGAAATTCTTATAAAATATTTAAATTTTCTTTTGAGAATGTTTGTTGTTATATATGTTGTGTCTTCTTTCACTTCGTTCGCTAGACTAAGGAATGTGTTTTAAAATTTTGTAATTTTTGAAGTAGTGTGAATTTCTGTAGTCATGAAAAATAACTTTCATTATCATTGCGACATAACAATGATTACTTCACCATTTATTTGCTGTGAAATCATTTTTCATTCAAGTAAATGTATTGATTTATGTGAAATCAGTACTCGTGTATCAAACATACTCGTATGCAGGAATGGATGGAAGCTACATTGAAATGTCCGTAAGAAAGGCGTGTGAATTATTGTAAGATATTTAATATTTTTTGTGTCTATTGTGTGCACATTCCGACAGTGAAAAACTCAAAATACCATATAGCATAAGAGCAAGAGTTTGTGCTGTTTTAACAACAAATTGATGGCAATTTAATTCCTGCAACCGAGTTGACAAAAATGAGCCTAATTTTGTTACGTAGTAGTATATTATATTATATATCACGCATATTTTACATCTCTACTTATCTAAATATTATATGTAATGCATATTTTACATTTATTTATTTTTGAAACACAATTTCTGCTCATCTCGTTGCTTGGCGCAGATGGCCTTCTGGGGGCTGCTGCCCTGCTTCGCTACGGTCTTTGCTGACGTCCTGGGCACAAGACCGGGTGAAGAAGGCACATCAATTTCTTCCATTATGGGTGTGTTCATCGTGTGTATGGAAATTATGGGTACGTATGAGATGGGCATAAAAATGTAACTGCTGGGATAAATCAATAATGAAGCAACGTGAATGCGTAATAATAATTCACAATGCACGTAATAAGTAATCAATTAAAAAGTAATATGGACTAGAAATGCTTATTCTTTTGTAAAAAGAAAGACTGAATGCTCTAAAAGTTTAACCGAAGAAACCTTCTTTCAAGTTTGAAAGTTAGTGTTGAGATCAGTGGCGGTATCTTAGGGCAGAGAGTAATGTCCTACTCACACATTTTCTTCATTTGAATGTAATTACCAAATACATTTTCTTGGGTGTACGAGGGAAAGTGTATATATTTTTAATTTGTAGTTATCATGGTCTTTGATCGACTTTTTAAACTGCGCCCACTTTTTAGGAGAAGCGAAAACTCATGACTGATTTTGTCCTTTTAAGAAACTTGCACCAGCCGCCAGTGGTTAAGATGTTTTTTGATGCTTTGTTTATCAAATCGCGACACGGGTAAACCACTGCAACATGTCAGTCGGACAGAACCACTTAATTCTTTTCTCCAGAATAACAGCATTTTCTATAGATGACAGATAATGGAAACGTGAAGATCAAAATTGGTTGATTTGAGTTTCGTTTTATACGATACGAGAAACCTGTTGATATGAAGAGAGGTAATCTTTGTAAAATAAACCTTATTCTCATTACCGATATGTTATGTTTGTTTCGCATAAACTATCAAGAACCCTGCACCATTTCTCTCACTAGAATCTTTATTTTTTATTAGGAGAATTATAGAACAACTATTCGTATACCGTAACGGAGGTATGATCGTATTCTATGCTTGGTTAAAACTGTGAATATTATTACATACATTATTTTTATTTCAAATTTCACTCATTTCTGACATTTACAATTATAAATTCCTGCCGAAATATTTACTTTCTCGCTAAGGAGTAGAGAGAAAGTTATGTAATGATGCGCGAAAAACGGCGTATTTTCGGCAGAAAAACTCCAACTACAAGGCTCTGTCAAAAGAAAAGTGGATGAATCCAGTTAATAAATTTAGAAAAAACTCGGGATGTTACCAGATTCCTGAAAAATCGAAAGACAGCAAAACGTGTATACTTGCGTCCGTCTGTCTATCCGTTTGTATGTCTGTCTGTCCGTTTGTATGTCTGTCTGTCCGTTTGTATGTCTGTCTGTATAGACAGTTTTTAATTTTCTTAAACATTATTTTTTCTGGAAATCGGCTCCACACGTTTTCTTTAAAATTTCTCCTTGTATGCATCAAAGGACGGTAAAAAGTGTGGTGCTGTTTTCATATCTGGCGATCTCTCTGTATAATAGAAAAAATCAGTTCTTCTTTAAATACTTAGCTCTTTGAAAGGGTTAAGTACATTTTTTTGAAAAAAAAAAGTTTTTTGCGTAATTGATGCTTGAAATCAATGCAATTTATAAAAAAATTCCCAAACATCACTTCAGATTTTTTTAGATGTTTTCACGGATAGAAATAGAAACGCTTGAAATAATGACGCAGCTCTCTCATTTTTGTTGAACTCGCGGAAATTTAAAAAAAATTGCAAATAGAGAAATATGCGAGAAAGTATGTGAAATTGTAGCAGAACTAGTTTATTTTATTTATAATGTATGAACTCTGTCTTGTAACCACATCCCTACTATCATTTCAACTGTGACTTAAAACACTCCAAACAAAGCACCTATAGTGCATATCTGTAATTATATCGAATGTTAGCAACAGTAGTATTTTATTACTTCTACAAATGAAATAAACATGAATAATTTTAACTCTCACAGTACGTTATTGAAAAAAGCAAGAATGATTTCTCACAATCTTGCCTTGATTACACAAAACTGAGCTCAGTTATCAGAGCTTTATAAAGGAAAAGAAGTTAAATCTTAATCCCTTCTTTAATTCTATTTCCGTTCATTAGAATATTAACTACAACACACGATCATGACGGGCGCTAATAGTGAAAAGAATTCTAAGAATTGAAACCGCCGTAAAGGCGGTTCTTTTGTGGCGTCTTTTTGTGGACTAAGCTCGACGAACGAAACGGGAAATTCGAATTTGCAATTTTACATTTTTACAACTTTTCAAAATTTCCGAGATTTTGCCGAAAATGGGAAAGTGCCACTTTCTTCATTGCTCTTTACAGCATACGAGGAAACAAGAAAATATTTGGAACTGTTTTTGAGAAAACGTTTGGAGTTGCTTTTGTGAAAATAGTTAAAATTGTTTAAAAATTGCCTATGTTTACGAAAATTATGCAAAAACTGCTCATGTTTTCGAAAAGTTTTACATGACCTGCTTTCAAGATCTGTTTTTGATGAACATATTTCATAAACAAAAACCTTTCTAACTTCATTACTGTTGTTATGAGAAGACGGCGAAAACATTTAAACTTTTAAAATTTGAAAAAGAGTTCAAAGAAAATGCGATCGACAATATTTCTTTAAGTCTTTTGCTCTAACAGAGGAAACTAGTGGCACTAAAACAGCACTTCTTTCTCGCCATTAGTAATGGAAATTATTTTCAAGAAAAAATTAAATAGTTTCAAGCAATAGATTTTTCATTCAAAACTTTAAATGAAAATATATTTCTGGCGTTGGATTCATTTCATAAGGTATGCAGTGTATTCACGAAGATATGGGATGTGTTTTTAGCCTTGTAATATTCTCCGTAAGCAATATGCTAGAAAGTAAAATAATAAAAGTTAATAAATAATACGATACTAATAGCGTTGGCAAACAAATGCAAATAGATTTAAAAATATATAATTGTAATTATTAAACACTATAGTATTGTAATATTCTACAAATATATAAACGTATTGGTGTATATTATTGCGAACGAAAGCCAGCCGTCTTTATCGCCTTTTGTTATCAGTGTTACGTTACAATAATGGGTTACAACAACCAACAATTACCGCTCATCTATTCGTTTTCACATTTAACACAATTAAATGTCGCTATTTAAAATGAAATAACTTAAGTATAATGTAAATATAAGAAATAATAATAATAATAATAATAATAATAATAATAATAATAATAATAATAATAATAATAATAATAATAATAATAATAATAATAATAATAATAATAATAATAATAATGAAATAATATACAAATTCTAACTCATGTAGTATCCAACTGTGTAAATTGGGAGCGGGCGACTGAAAGCTAGCATCTTTATTTCATATTTATTTCATGTCGGTTTTAAATAATTTTTAAAAACTTAATTTGTAAACGTGTAACAAAAGCTCCATTGTAAGAAACAAACAAAAAACATTTGAAATAATATACACATCCTAACGTACGTAGCATCCTTCTTCAAAGCACTTGTAAAATTACGGTCACGAAACGTAGGATTTTCAGAGCGGGCGATTAAGTTTGACGTCCAATTAATCAAAAAAATGCTCATATTTTCGAAAAATTAAACGTGACCTTATTTGAAGATTTTTTTGATTTTGATTTGTTTGAACACATTTCATGAAGAAAAAAATCTTCATTATTGTTGAAGGAAGACGACAAAAAGTTTGATTTTTTTGAATTTTCGAAAAATGTGAGTTATTAACCAATATGAGACCTACTCTATTCTCTTAAACGTCCTTTAGACTAATCAACAACAAAATTTAATGAAAATCGATGGCGAAATTTTTTGAAAAATTTTGAAAATGCCCGAGGAGCTTACCCCCAAAATTAAAATATTGGTTTCAAATTTAAGGGGTCCCGACACCAATCATATCGATCGGGGAATATCAATTTTGGAGAAAAATTGGCGGAACGGTTTAAACGCCAACGTTGTTTACGGACGGACAGACACACGGACGTTTTGTTGTCAATCGATATTTCGATATCAAGGACCAATAAAACATGGATTCTGGCTGCATCAACTGTTAGAAGATTTTTGCTAATGTTTGCAACTGGGTTTATCCACTTTTTCGTTACCAGGGCCCTTTATACGAGTTTTTGTGCTATAAATTCGCCTATTTTCGCGCAACATTACATAACTTTGTCTTCTTAAGAGGTTCCTTTTTAGGATCGTGAAAGTAAAAATTGGAAAAAAATGTGCTGCCGTTTTTAAGAAAATTTTGAATGTGTGTTCTTGAGGCTTCATGTAACGTACCCCCACAATCAGAGTATCCGTTTTAAATACAAAGAGTGATATTATCAGTTAGATCGATTTGGGAATATAATAATAATAATAATAATAATAATAATAATAATAATAATAATAATAATAATAATAATAAATGTATTTATTACTGGCGAGGCTCAGGCCGTAAGGCCTGCTCTTCCTTCTAACCACTTAAATATTTACATTTACATAATTACAATTGAGGCGTTCGAGCGGAAATAGTGATAACTGACATTTCACATTACTAACGAAATTGCAACGATCGTATTAGAGATTGGAAGTGTGCTACTCATAACTAATAAAACATAAATTGTGAATGTATTTTTATTGTCGATTTTCTGGATTCTAAAGCTAACATGATATAAAGAGATCCCATGTTTCTTAATTATAAGAGAGGCGTGGTAAGTCAATAATTTTACTTTCGTAAAATGTCAGAAATTCTCGTTTACCCGAATGCCTCAATTGTGAACAAATTTGAAGAAAAAGGAAGGCATATTTTACATTTATTGTCAGTATTATATCAGCATTGTTGAAAATCCTGCTTAGACTCCCTAAGAGTTTCGAAATTTAGAAGCTCGCGTTCACACACACAGACTGACGGACAGACAATCGTTTTAACGTTATTCAATTTTTCGGTGTAAGGGACCCACCAAACATGGATTCTGACTACACAATGAGTAAGATGCAGTAATTTACCACACATATAAACATGATTTTACCCACTTTTTCGTTACCAGGGCCGGGCCATAAGAGTTTTTTTTTGTCGAAAATTTGCATTTCAATACTTTCTCCACACAAACATTAGTGCCTCTGCACAAGCATTAGTGAGAAAGTAAAAAGCATTGTCATTTATATTGTAGTTGTAGGAAGACCTATAGGTCCTTTGACGACTTAGATTATCCGGACGGGAAGACTGCCGGACGGGTGGACGGGCAGACGGGTGGACGGCCAGCCAGGAGAGACTTTGTGTCGTAAACCCATTTTTCGGTATCAAGATCCCACAAAATGTGTATTCTGAGTACACGACGTGTTGAAGGAAGTAATTTACTACATTGTGGAACAAGATTTATCCACTTTTATTGGATCATAGCACCAGAATACTAGTTTTCCGATAAAAAAAATGCGTCCTTTTTTCCGCATCATTATAATACTTTCTCTATTTTGAGTAAACAATATGCGAGAAGATAAAACAAACAGAAAAACTAGTGAACATTTTTGAGTTATGATTATGGTAAGTCCAAAAGTGAGATTTCAAACACCATTGTGTGTGATACTTTCGAACTTCAGTTATCATCGTGGGGATATTAAAACCAGTAATTCTTTGATCGGTCTATTGACCATTCTTTTGCAATTGCCCGAGAACTTTGATGTTCAAATTCGTGTCTCTACCAGAACCTGCAAGAGCTATTAAGGAAAGATCTTAATGGGCAAACAAGGAAAAGAAAACTCTTTAATGCATATTATCAGAACGTTTTCTTTCTTTGAATGGCCAACCCATGAGTACAAAGCAAAAAAAATCGTGCAAATAACAGGGATAAAGATTTTAAAATGATTTTAAGCATTGTAGGGTGTTGAATTTGGTAGTTGGAAACTCAGAACAAAACGAGGTCAGATGAAAATGTGAGGAATAGTGTTGTAAAGTGACATTCTATTTTGCGATTAGGAAATGAAATCGATAAGTCGAGTGACGCAGTTCTACGAGTATGACTTTTACCATGAGCTTCAAACACAATTTTTTGGACAGCATTACTATCTTACTTTTTATTTCAATTCAAGTACATAAATCACTTAATTTGGGGATACTATGTTACGTTAAGATAAATGATGTACCTGATCACACGAAATCATTTTTACTTTCTCGTATACATACGTATATACGGGAGGATACGTAGTATAGATAATGTTATGTAATGCTGCGGAAAATTGATTTCGAGATTTCAACGGAAATACACGTTTTGGGGTCCCGTGATACCCAAAAAGTAGTTTTTTTCAGAACGTCCATCCATCCATCTGTCTGTCTGTCTGTCCGTCTGTCCGTCTGTCCGTCTGTCCGTCTGTCCGTCTGTCCGTCTGTCCGTCTGTCCGTCTGTCCGTCTGTCCGTCCGTCCGTCTGTCCGTCCGTCCGTCCGTCCGCCGAATGTGAAGAAACCTAGCGCCTAAACCACACGTACCATCTTTTCCAAATTGAAGAAACCCCTGTCCATTTGGCTCTAGTTGAAGCTTTGAGATTTTTAAAAACGTTCTTTAAAATTCGGGGGTACTTTACATGAAGCCCCCCCCCCACGGACATTTTCAAAATTTTCTCAAAAACGGCTCCAATTTTTTTCTTTCAATTTCTTGTAAGAACAGAGTAAAAAACACTTCATAGACGTCCGTATACGTAGTAATATACGTAGCATAGAGAGAGTTATGTAATGCTACGCAAAAATACAGCGGATTTTCGGCAGAAAGAAAATTCGTTGTCAGGCCCTTAGAAAAAAATAGAACAATCCTAAATTAACAAAAAAAATTTCTAATACGTGGTGTAGCCAGAATCCTTGTTTTGTGGGTCATAGATGCCGAAAAACAATTGAAAGCAAAGCGTCCGTCCGTCTGTCGGTCCTTCCGTCTGTCCGGCGCTCCGTCTGACCGTCTGTCCGTCCGTCTGGTGTATGTGAACAAACCTAGCATCTAAACCATGCGTAATATCTTTTCCAAATTGAAGAAACACCCGTCGTTTTTGCGTGAGCTGAAGCTCTGCGAGTTTGAAAAACATTCATTAATGTTTGGGGGGACTTTATATGAATCCCTAGGAACATTTTCAAAATTTTCTCGAAAAGACTCCAAATTTTTTCCTTAAATTTCTTGTAAGAATATAGTAAAATACACTTATAAAGGTGATATAGGTCCGATATTCAGGATTAACTCTGAATTTTCGGAAATTGTAAAAGTATGGATTTTTTGCCAACGTTTACAATACTGAAGATAGACTTTTCTTATAAAATTTGTTGCCCGTAAATAGATCTTTCATTATGGTTATGTAGTTTTTTTTTTTGAAATTTTAGTAGTTTTCGTGCAGTACTGCGTTTAATAATTGCAATTTTAAAAAAATTACAAAAAACAAGATTTTATCAAAAACAGCTCCAAATTTTTTCTTTAAGTGTTTGGTACGGGTAGTGTTAAATATACCCCGTACGATGATATTCCCGCCATATTGCACTATTCTTTTGTTTTTTAAAAAATTACAAAAAAATAATTTTTGTTTCTCACGTCGGTAATACTTACATTAGAGGAGATTTCTTCACAGTACTGTACTTATGCTTGTAACTACTTGTGCTTTAAATAATGTTATATAAAGTTTCTCGACAACTCAACAGTGTTCTGATAAAATGAGCTCAAGTTCCGCATTTTCAAAAACGCTCAAACGTAATTTTCTCAAAAATGGGTCCGAACTTTTTCTTCAAACATTTCCGACGTATAGTGCTAAATGCACTGTTTAATATGACGTTAAGTTCATTTTGGTGTATTCCGTTGTTTTTTGTTGCTCCAAATCCACGAAATTCCTATACTTTCCCATAAATCTCCATTGTTTCCAGTTTTCAAGTATTTTTCAAGTATGTTTCCAGTTTTCTACATCTCAATATTTTGAACCTTATAAAGGATAATCATGGTAGCTTCATTAAACAAATCACACTTTCTTCAAGCACCTTTATTCCATGTTGATGTTCATTGTTTATCTTATTCCAGGCATGGCCAGTCCAGCTCTATTACAAAGATTTTCCTGGCGCCAAATAGGGACAACCGGTGGAATTGTGTACTTCATGGGATCTCTTGGAGCAGCGTTTTCGGGGTCTATTCATCAAGTAATTATCACTTATGGTGTTATTCAAGGTAAAGGAAAGTTTGATATTTTTCTTCTGCTTCATGGTAAGCCTGATGTAACTCAGAGGTCATCCTGTCATCTTCTTCTTCTTCTCGGGCGTCCTACATCCCGATATCCAAAGGGTTCGTGGTTATTTACTATTTGTGTTAAAAAAGATTGATATTTTAAATACAATTCTGTCTTTGGATTTTTTTTCGGATATATCCAAAGACACTGAAAAATGGCTTAAGAAGGTCTTATTTTCGGAAAAATCCCCGAACTTCCGAAAATTAGAAATTTAGAAATAAAGTATTAGAAGAATGAGTGTTAAAGATAGGAGGAAAGATAGGAGCCACAATACACATTTATGGTATGGCGGGATTCGAATCCGCGACCTTTACAGCCGTCCCATCGCGGTGAGCCTGGTGGGCCTAGACAATACCACCTATACACAAGGCCTGAGGACTAAGTTCAAGATGGCGTCGAGAGCAGTCAATAGTCAGTTATTTACTCTCAAACGCTTGTACGGACACCCTTATTTGACAAAGTTTTATCGGTCGTTTTAGGTAGCCGTTTTATTTTTGTTAGAAAGGATATTGTAGAAAAGAATGGAAAAGAAATGAGTCATAAAAATGTGAACTTTATTTACTTAATTTTTTTAACTTTAAATTTAAGAAACATCTTTTTTTATTACCATGTCATTTATTTTTCTAATGTAATTGTTAAGCAAAACATTACTTGTTACTCTGAAGAAATATTTTGCAATTGAGCTTGCATTGTCCTCATTGCAGCTGTAACCAGAAAACAAATTCTTGGTAAATTATTCATAGTCATGGAAATTACAGGTTATTTTTGATAAGATAAATGGACAAAACTATCTTCAAGTTGGTCACTTATTAACTTATATACTACAATTTACATATATGCAACAACATTTACCGCATCAAAGCTAAGATAGCATAAGCCGTCTCGATTGTTTTCGTCAATAAAACTGTCTGGCAAATTGTCACCTTCAGACTTTGTCAAAAACATCATACTATAATGGCATTTGAAATCCTTAATACTAGAATATGAAGATTATCCTGCAATGTAGGTTAAAAGGAGCCACAAATCATCTTTTAATTCAGTAATACCATTCACATCAACTAATATATTTTGAAAAGAGATATGTATTTAAAAATTATCTTCATTCTAATCAATAGCCAATTTTTTTAATCTCAATTCTGTAATGTTAATATGCTATTGCCAAGACTGTTGGAAAGAATAATTAGAGGCCTAATCTTTGTGGTCGAAGTTTTGATTCTGCTACAAAAATTTATTGCACAGAAGTGTGATAATGGGCTCCACATAATTGACGATATTTACCAAACCAGTCCTCTAAACAGTTTGTTTGTACCTTACCACCAAAAAGTACTCATATCCCTTTTCCTGAAGTCGATAAACATACGTTTCTATCATTGCTTTTTGCAGTAGCGGCTGCAGCAGGGAGGCGCCAGACACTGCCCCACCCCTCCTACTGAGATTAGTATTTCTTCTCCTGCACTTTTTTAAATAATCTCTGTTGGTATTCATCTTTGTATCATTGTTTTCGAACCGAGCGCATCTTTAGCTTTCGTACTCCCGCTTGTTCCGTACAGCGGTTATCGTTGGCTGCGGACACTCGCCTCTGTGTCCTAAACGCGGCGTTGTTACGGAACATACTGACAAAGAAATCGCCGCCAATGAGTGCTCAAATGGCAACATAGGCAAATGGCGTCTTACGACGGGCGCCGCCCAGCAGCCTGCCAGGGGAGGTAGCAACGTCGTTGACCGGCGCTACCTATGGATCGATTTTTAAACTTACTGAATTCCTTTCGCTTGACTTTTGTCAAGGCCAGTGCTATCTGTTGGTGGTCTATTTAACAGATCTGTCACTTCAGAAGCATTCAGTGTAAGTGTGCAATCGTCTTGGTCGGCATTAGTTTTCCGATCCATATACAAACAAACTGTGTGAGTGCTCTGTGTTCTGATCTTTGTTTATTGGAAGTGTTTTCTGTATCAGCTAAACTATTAAAAGTAATTTCTTCAATTCCAATGACAACTGTAGAATCCCAAGGAGTTTTCTCCACTTTGGAAAGAGAAAAGTCATTTTTAAGAAATACCATGTCGGAAGAGAGATTGAATACACTTTATATGCTATCAAAAGAAAGAGTTTTGCTACACGTCTCGGTTAATTTTAATGAATTAGTAATAGATAAATTTGCAGAATCTAAAAACAGAAGGTTAAATTTAATTTATAGATCCTGTGTTTAGACTGTCTTCCTCGGAGATAATTCGATTCTAAATATTACTTCTGTGACGTAATCCAAATATAACAATTTTTCGAATGCCTAACTTTATTAGATCCTGTAACTGTTTGTGCCCTCCCTTCTGTCTATTGCCAGAGCCGCCACTGGCTTTTTGTGTGTTTCATTTCCACATATATTTCACTTGTTAACTCTGTAACGGTTTAATATATAATCTTTAAAATAATCTGAATCACGTTGGGCATAGCCAATTCGAAACGAAATGAAAATCTCTGGAAATTATTAACACAGTGTACCCAACTGTATAAACCAATCTGAAATATTTTTGCAATTCCGAACTTATAAGTCCTTCAAACTATTAATATAAGTAATTTATTGATGCCCAACTCCTACGTTAAATAGCAATTATCATTGAAAAATTTGAAGCTGTTTTTAAGAAAGTGGCGATTAAGAATTACTGTAAATTCGAAATTTGAAGCTCTTTTCACAGAAATCTATTGAGTTCTCGAAAACCTTCATTAAAAATCATTAAAGAACTTTCACCCACAAGTGTAATAATGTATTCAAATCGATGGAAATGTGCAAATTAAGGGCGTGAGAGGTATTTGAAAAAAAATTCATTTCTGTAATTTTTGAAAACACAAAATGATACACCAAAATAAACTTAACGTCGTATTGAACACTACAATAAGCAATATCCATTGGGAAATTTTGAAGAAAAAATGGAAGCCATTTTTGAGAAAACGGCATATGACCGTTTCTGAAAGAGCGGAATTTTGAACTCATTTACACAGACAACTGTTGTGTTTTTGAGAAACTTTATTTGACATTATTTAAAGAACATGTACTTGTAAATATAGTATTGTGAAGAAATTGCTTCTAAAGTAAGTATTATCGACGTGAGAAACAAGTCAACATATTTGTAATTTTAGGAAAAAACAACAGAATAGTGCTATATGGCGTTTATGTCATCGAGGGTTTGTTTGGCACAAAAAGTACCCACAATTTTAAAAAAATCTGGAGTCGTTTCCGAGAAAATATTGATTTGTAATTTTTTTAAATTGCAAATATTGCCTCATTAATGCACGAAAACTACTTACCAATACAAAAAATCTATACGACCTTATTTAAAGAGATATTTATGGACAACAAATTTCATTTGAAGGAAAAGTCTCAATCTTTAATATTGTCGTTGTAAGAAGTCGCCGAAAAAATCTTACTTTTACTAAAATCTTAATTTTCAAAAATTTAGAATTAATCCTGAAAAAAACGGACCTATATCACCTTTATAAGTTTATTTTACTTTGTTCTTACGTGAAATTTAAAGAAAACATTTGGAGCCATTTTTGAGAAAATTTTGAAAATGTTCCCAGGGCTTCATATAAAGTCCCCTAAAAATTAATTAATGCTTTTCAAAATCGAAGAGCTTTAGCTCACGCAAAAACGACAGGGGTTTCTTGAATTTGGAAAAAATCCTACGCTAGGTTTGTTCACATACATCAGGACAGACGGACAGACGGACGGAAGGACGGACGGACGGACGGACGGACGGACGGACGGACGGACGGACGGACGGACGGACGGACGGACGGACGGACGGACGGACGGTCGGACGGACGGACGGACGGACGGACGGACGGACGGACGGACGGACGGACGGACGGACGGACGGACGGACGGACGGACGGACGGACGGACGGACGGACGGACGGACGGACGCACGGACGGACGGACGGACGGACGGACGGACGGACGGACGGACGGACGGACGGACGGACGGACGGACGGACGGACGGACGGACGGACGGACGGACGGACGGACGGACGGACGGACGGACGGACGGACGGACGGACGGACGGACGGACGGGCGGACGGACGGACGGACGGACGGACGGGCGGACGGACGGACGGACGGACGGACGGACGGACGGACGGACGGACGGACGGACGGACGGACGGACGGACGGACGGACGGACGGACGGACGGATGTTTTTCTTTCAATTGTTTTTTCAGCATCAAGGACTCACGAAACAGGGATTCTGGCTACACCAATTGTCAGAGGATTTCTTTTCTTAGTTTAGCACTTGGATTTTTCTACGTGTTTTTCTAAGGTCCCGGCAACGAATTTTTTTTCTGTCGAAAATCCTCCGTTTTTTCGCGCAGCATTATATAACTTTCTCTATACTACGTATATTACTCCGTATATACGTGTGTATACGAGAAAGTAGCTAGGGATCCTACAGAATGGCCTTTCTCGTAGTAAAGTGTTCTAATTTCCTTGGTGTGCACTGGCTTCATGATCTTTCTCCATCCTCTTGCCAGCTACCATCTATCGTCGCCCAAAATACATGTTTTTGACATATTCTCTACTTTTCGGTTTCCTAATAATAGAACCAAAATATTGGTTTAAGAATATTAAAGAAGAGTAAAACCTTGCCCTCAATAGAAAAATTTTAATTGAAAAATTGAGATTAAATATTACAGTAAATGCGAAATTTGACGATCTTTTTCACAGAAATCCATTGAGTTTTCGAAAAACTTTATTAAAAGTCATTTGAAGCACTTCCATTTACAAATGCAGCAAAGCGTACAAATCGATGGAAATGTGCATACTAACGGAGTGTGAGATACTTAAAAACAATTACATTAGTGTAGTTTTTGAAAAAAAATCACCATCATGTACTTTACGTCATATTAAATAGTGCAATTATCACTATCCATTTGAAACGTTTGAAGAAAAAAATTGGAGCCATTTTTGAGAGAACGGCGTTTAAGCGTTTCTGCCAATGTGGAATTTTCAGCTCATTTTAACAGAAAACTGTTGATTTTTTGATATATATTATATGCCATTATTTAAAGCATATGTAATGTGAAGAAATTGTCTCTAATGTAAAAATTACCGACATGAGAGACAAGTCAAGAAAATTACATTTTTGTAATTTTTGGAAAAAAAAGACAGCAATCTGGTGTTTATATCATCCTATGGGGTTTATTTGGCACAAACACTACCAAAAATTCAATGAAAAAATTTGGAGCCGTTTTTGAAAAAATCTTGTTTTTGTAATTTTTTAAAATTGCAAATATTGCACGCAGTATTGCACGAAAACTACTAAAATTTTCAAAAAAATCTACATGAACGAAAGAACTGTTTATGGAAAACAAATTTCATTTGCAGGAAAAATCTTTCTTTAATTTTATGTTGTAGGAAGACGCCTATAAAATTCAAACTTTTCCAATTTTCGAAAAATCACAGTTAACCGTGAAAATGGGACCTATGCCACCTTTAGAAGTGTATTTTACTCTATTCCTACAAGAAATTTAAAGAAATAATTTGGAGCCCCTTTAAGTCCTGCTTTTTACATCACAATTTTTGCATCTAATACTTCAACGTCCAATATTGCTATCCACTGTCCTCTTTGTAAATGTAGCATACTATTTTACTTTCGCTTTCGGGTACTAATACTTTGAAATGAATCATTATTCCATATTATTCTCCTCAATAATTCCCTTGTGATATCTGGGGAGGGTCTCAACCCATCAGTATTACTGCCCCAATTTTCTAAACAATGTAGTGTAATTTGTTATATAATACTTACTCTTGAAGTTTTTGATGGATGAAATTTTGTTCGGTGTATTCTATGCAATCATTTTATTCTTCATTACGCCAGAGTGGAAACTTAAAAATTCTCATTTTTGGCCAATTAGGATAATTCCCTCAGCACTGTGGTGATCCGGCATATTGTGCCAGTCAGAAATTCTTAAAATAATAGGTTACGTACGTTGCACGCCAATTATCACCGCTGAGATTCAAAATTCCTTCAAAATTTATTGCTTATTTATCCTTGAAAATAGATTTTATTACATGGGAGTTTTTTTTTTGTTTTTTTTTCTCCCTTTCAAAATTCAAAATTTAAGTAGTATATGACTTAGTGTAGGGATCACAGAATTTTGAAAATGTGCACACAATTCACTTTTCCCCATTGCACGTCATACGCAGTTTTTAACTGTTTTTTGACGTAAAATAAATAAATACCAGAATGCCTAGTTTACACCATTAATACACGTCCACTACAGCAAAAGCTCAACACGATTTGACTACTTCGCCGCCATCTTGTCTCCCATTATGCCAGCAAGCAGGCCTTGAGAATCTAGGTGGTGTTGGCTTAAGCTATCTTGTTTACATGTTTACAACTCAACACTTATGAAAAAAGTTATGTATTTTTACTGATACGTTATTGCTTGTTAGTGTCTTCAATACGGAGCTCTATGTACATTGCATAACGTACCTGGATTGAGACGATTGTGGTTACGAAAGAAATATGAAATTATTTTAATTATATTCTCTTATGAAGTAAATTATGAGAAAGAATAATTACATTGTTTATCATAAAGATAGAACTGCATTACACTCGGGTGGAGGGGTAGCAATAATTATTAAGAAAAATATTCAACATATGCAAATATACATGTACGTACTTTGGTGATCATGAAATGATAGCTCTTAAAGTTAATTTTTCTATAGGTTCAGTTCATATAATTTCAGCCTACAACCCCCCAACAAAACAATACCTAAATCAATTCTTGAGTAAATTCTTAATATTAATGCTAAAATACTTTTAATAGGAAAATTAAATGCTAAAACTCAAACTTGGAGTGGTAATAAAAACTCACTGCAAGGTTCATTCCTTTACAATCTTATTTATACTAATATTTGGAGGGTGCACCCACCTAGGGAGTACATGACCTTGTCGTTGGTGGTAGAGCTTGAGTACCCCCATGATCCTGAGAGCTATGCCGACGGTAGCGTAGCTACTGGTAGGGCCTCCCTTGCCGAACAAGTCGAAGGTGAGGGGTCAGACGAAGTACTCCAGAAGAGGACCTAACTGCCAGAAGAGGATCGGTAGAAGACGACCTGAACGGCAGTTCTAACGAAGACCTTTGTCGTATCGTTTGGGCTGTTCCGAGGTCCCTTGCATAGGGTTACGTGTGAAGATTTCAACGGTCGAAACAGCAGCGAGGAAGCTGTTGCGGAGAGCGGAAGAAGTAACCCTATTCACGGTGTTAGTACATGCAATGGGTCAGATAGGGATATGCAGCCTTGGCCGGCAACCTACCTACAGGAAGTACAGTTGACATAGAAACAGTGCAAGCTTGGAGGCACAAAGGTGGCAGTCCCACCACCAGGATACCTAGCTATAGGTCGGTAGCCTGTACTAGGGAATCTTATAGAACATCCTTGAGTCTGTCCAACGCATAATTACCAAAGCATTTTATGCGAATATTCATCTTAAAAATCATTTGTCCTGTATATATTCTCTATGAGCTGCAGGAAAGCCTCCATTTTCTTTCGTCAGGACGACTGTTTGGTTGATTAAGTTAACGACCATTGTAAAATAAAAATAATAAAATTCTGACAGAGGTCGAATTGAAGCTTCGCGCCGTGTAAGTCCTCTCGGGTCATCCGACAACTCTGCTCGGCTGGCTGATCTGCTCGGATGGATGAGTAAACATTCAATTTTCTTAGTCGCTCCTCCTTCTTTCGAAATCGAGTCCTCTGATTTGGAAGTTAAAAAAAAATTATCTTCCTGAATTGGGCATTTTCCAAACCCCATAGATTCTACTTCTCGGGGAAAAAATGTCTATAAGCGTCAATTCGTTTGGTTTTACTTTTGTAGTCCGGATAGACAGTATTATATAAACATTCTAATTGCCCGCACTCTGCAATTAAAACTTTGGTTGAAGCAATACTCATACATCGGACGCCATGTTACCAAAGGTATGATAAAACTTGGACGCTTCAGACTAAATTTTATCCAAGAATTTTTATAAAAGAAATCGTTTATAAAATTTTGGCCATTACACTGTCATATTTCTTTTATAAAAGATGTTTGACAAAGATCTTTTACAGTGTAATAGCGGGCTTTGCGTGCGCAGGAGCGGGGTACGGGCTGATGCTGTGCGCGGGGCTGACGGCGTTCAACGCGCACTTCGACCGCCGGCGCACGGTGGCGATGGCGGCGGCGCTGGTGGGCACGGGCGCTGGCGGGGTGGCGCTGCCGCTGGCGGCGCGCGCCGTCACCGCCCTGGGCGGGCCCCGCGCCGCCAAGCTGGCCTTCACCGCGCTCACCGCCGCCGCCGCCGCCGCCCAGCTGGCGCTGCGCTCGCCCCCCGCCCGCGGCCCCGCCGCGCATGCGCCAGCGCCCGACCTCTCGCAGATGCAGCAGCACCGGCCGCTGTGCGAGCACGTAAGTAAGGCTCTATAGGGGGGGGGGGTCCTCGGTGGGTGAGGGGTTAGCTTACTGGCCTCTGAGCCCCCAGTGCGCGGGCTCGATTCCGGTCAAGGAACCCGGATTTTCGAAGGGTGGAAAATCCACAGCAGCCATGTCACTCTTGTGGCATGTAAAAGAACCCCGGCAGGATGCCCGGCAAAATTAAATCCCTCCGACAACATCCCGCCCTAACGAGCGGGTGTGGGCGGGTCCGGGCCGGGCCGGCCGGTCGCATTGGGTCCGGGCCGCTCCAAATGGGTTCCCTGCTTAATGCCTCATTCACAATGCAAACTTAAACGTAACGTAAGCCGTAAACTTATGCAGTAAACTTTTCACGTAGAAACGATCATTCACAATGGCAAACGTAAGCTGGAACGTAGGTTTTGCCTGAACCAATCAGAATTCAACATATCGATCGATTCGTTTCTAGCATTTTTTTCGACTCTCCTATCGATTTCGCCTTTTGCATCTGCATTATCGAAGGTCACAATTTTGTTTGCCATTTCGAACCAACACTTCGCAACTCGTACCAAAACTCCACAAACTTCTCTGCTCTTCCTTTCGACTATACACACCAATACACACGCATAAACAAGAATCGATCTGGAGTCGACCTTCCTTCTCGCGGATTTTGTTGTGCATTTGTTTTTTTCATGCTGTTCTCTGATTGGTCTTCGGTAGAATTTCGACGTAAACTTAAACGTAGAAGCTTGGAGCTTGCGAGCTCTTAAGTTTACGTCTTACGTCTACGTTTACGTCAAGGCATTGTGAATGATCTCGCTTTATAACCCATCTAGGTTTTGCGGCTACGTTACGGTTACGTTTAAGTTTGCATTGTGAATGAGGCCTTAAGCAGGGAGCGGCCGGCACGGCACGGAGCAGCCCCGCGCGGCACAGCCCAGCCCCGGCCGAAATGTTTCGCATGCTATTCAGTTAGACGCCACCCAATGCGACCGGCCAGCCGCCCGGAATGCTTCCCCGAGAATAAAATCCGGAGGCGGCGGCCGGCCGGGGCGGTGCGGCGAGTGGCCTTGGGAGGGGTTGACGAGCCCTTCCAGGAACTAACGACTGCATGGGTCTTGCAAGCTATTGTTTCGGGTGTCTCTCACCACCTTCCTTCATTCATAATGAATATCAAGAGGGAGATAATTTCTTTTAAGGTGATACGCATTTTTTCTTCCAATATTCAACCGAGGAAATTTATAATACGAGTACACAGGCATACAATAATTGATATGTACAAGCAGATGTCTTACGTTAAATGTGATGTAATTAATAGTTTGGTATGAGCTTTTTATAAAGTACCCCTAAAATATAAAAAAATCCTTTAAAACCGCGGGGCCTGAAGTTGAGCAAAATCAAATAGATTTTATACTGGTTTTGAAAAAGATCTTGAGGATTTCGGACTAATATTTTTTACAGCATTTGTTTCCGCTGAGTACATTGTCCTCCTTGCTCCCGCCCTTCTTCCTCAGCAGCTAATATCATCAATTCCTCCATCGAAAGTATTAAACTCTTCATCGCTACTGGAACAAGTGGCGTCCCGTGCAGTTCCGATCCGTGCCGGGCCGTCCGTAATGGGTGACTGGCAGGCCGAGCGGAGCGGCACCGCGCCTCGCCGGGCTGTGCCGAGCCGAGCCGGGAGCTCCTAGTGGGTTTCCCGCTTAAGAGTGCCTTCACAGGGAGTCAACCGGTGGCGTCACCGAGAAACCAGGAGAGGTGGCTCAGGGCATCAATTAATGTCACTTCAGTGCCTCTGGCCGGGAGGTCCTAGGTTCGAGTTTTGACGGTGGCCGGATTTTTGACACTAGCTTGTCAGCTAGGTCGAATTAAATCGCTGTCTGGAGGAGAATTATAGCGGCCGGCTGCCCTAATCGGTAGTTTTCCGTGTTTTTTTTTTTCGGGAGAGAAATGTTTCGTGAGTGACACCGCTGTGGGCTCAGGCGGCCGAAAGGCAGGCAGCAGGCAAAAACAGTGGCGCGCCTCGTGTGACCGCTGTCATTTCGAGCTGTGTTCTGCTAGCGGTTGAGCGGTCCGCTACTGTGCTGCTTCTGGCGGGAGTTCGTCACCAACCACATTGCTTTGCGAGGTGTCTTCTCCACTCTCAGTTCCAACCAACGAGCTAGAATATACTACATAGAGTGGCTGTCCCTGTGATTTCAGCGCTCTTAGTGGACGCTCACCGAACTAGGGGCCGCCATGTTTTTCGGAGTTAAAATATGATAGGTGCCTGGTGGTAGAATGTAGAATTGTACTGAATCGACGTGTTGTTTGTATCAGATTTTATTTTTATATTCTTGTCTTTTATTTTACCAATATTCAAATTATATTAATGGTTAGAATAATAATATTCACAATGCCTTGAGTATGTTCGACATATAACTGTAAAAATATCAAAATAAAACCACAAATGTAGTATCATTTTTATCTTTCAGAAATGTTATTCTTGTTTTACTCTGTCTGAGTACTTTCGGTAAATTGCTTTAAATGATAAGTGTTGCATTATCAAAAGAATTCGGAAACTCTGGATTAAGAGTACCAAAATAATTATCCCAGAGGTAATTATCTCCGGTTCTTCACGGTATTTACATATGTCTCTAGAGATTACTTCATATCTTAACGTCACGAACGAATTTACTCACGTATCTTGCATTTAAATGCTCGGAAGTTAACATACTAACCGACATTTTCGTCTTATTTGCTCTTGGGTGGATATTGGATGGATGAATTTTATTCTAAAAATTTCTGACATACCCATCACTACTGCGCACTTTTCTTTATCTTCCCAGTCCATTAATATAAGATTACCTTGTCTGTAGTTCTAATTATTTTAATGTAGGTTGGGAGTATTCAGGCCACTGAACTATTTATTCACATACGGAGGAAACGATAATGAATATGCTTATCTTTTAAGTATCTCAATTCTAGAACAAGGTCATCCCAGTTCTTCATTATACTGCTTGCACTTACCATTTTTTACACACTTTCCTTTACTTCACAATTTGAACATATTTCATCTGAAGCTCCAGACATTGAAATACTCATATCTGCAGATCCAGAACGATAGTTCTGAAAATATATTTGGTGGTCTCCCATTTTCGAATAGCATTCCGTACTCATAAGAGAATCAATGTGCCTGACAGGACTGTGAGTAATATAAAATGAATAAAAACCTTTGGTCGAAACAGAACTAGGGAAAAAATATTATCCACTTTATCCAATTGAATCATCACTGCTTAAGGATATATCACACATTCATTTTTCGAAAAAACTATGCAGTATTTTGCTGGTCCTGAAAGAAAAATGGAGTTTAGTTTCCATTGATTACCACAACATTTGCAAGAAGCATATTTCTTTTTCCTATTTTGTAACTTACTACGTCCCTCACTAATATTGGCCGGCAAAATTCTATCTTCACAGCGCCGATTAACTTGGACACGCCGGAGATACGCCACGACGAAAAAATATTTCTGAGCGGGGTTTTCCGTCCATAGACGAGTAAATATTTATCATTTTAGCAACAATTATACTAACTTTTAGTAATGGAGTTGTAACTCCTGTCAAACTATTATTCATGTCTTCCTGTCAAACTGTTGTTTTGAGATGTTCATTTCAGGCACAATTTGCGGAGCCTTCCGGCCGTTCTAACGCATATTTCGAACTTGTATAGAAAATTATAAATTGTTGCAAAATTGTTAATTCGCGGTTTTTGGTTCTGGGACATCGGAAGACTCTCCCCCCTTTGGATTTGCAAAATTTGAAAATTATTTATTAATTTGCAATTTTTATTGTCTCATCTGAATGGCGTTTAAACGCGATACAAAATTCCGGAATCCGATCGGTGCTACCATATTTCGTTCTCGTGATATGTGTAATTGTTTATAAGAAATTAACATTTTACATAGACCCATTTGTTTGCGCTTAATTCATTCGCTCTATACAAGCATTCTGGAAAAACAGTTCTCAAATGTCGCGCTTTTGCCTGCCACATACGCTTAAAATGTACTTGCTTGTAAACAAATTCTATGGCCAATTTCATTATGCTAAATTCGTATTTTTACGGCAAGTATGAGCATAAATTTTATTTTGTTTTATATTCTCTTTTAAGTTCTGAAATTTGCAAGTCGATATATTTATCAAATAGGAAAGAAATTTATTATAAACAAACTATTTTTCAAGGTGCATTATGCCCAAACAATTGTTTCTGCTTTTCTATCAAAGTGATGTTGAGCAACCGAATAGGTGTATTATTAATTTGTTTTAAGTCTCCTTTTAAAACCGCGAGGCAGAAACTATTTGTTCCTCTTGTTTAACCATTACCATTAAAAAATAGGGAAACATATTATTAGCTGTTTGCTATAAACTGCATTGGATTGGATGAATGTAGTGTTAAGGTTTTCAAATATAGAAATATTCAATTTTGTGTTTTGAAAGATCACACATCACAGAATACTACTTCATTTACACAAGTATAGAAAGTTCTAAATGAACGTATATAAATTTATGTTAATATTTTCAGTTCAATTTATCATTCAATTATTCAGGATCATCTTTCTAAAACTGTTAATTTGATGTTTTTATGCTGTAATATACGAATGCGAGTACATGTGAAATCGCGTTACGTTCTCTCTTCCTCTAGATTAGTAAGTGCATGCAAACAGATTTTTTGTTACAAAATTAAACTAAGCTAGCGGACCTCCTAAGTATGAATGCGAATTTTAAAATATTTGTTCTTTATAAATTCAGTAAAATTGCACATATTTTAAATTCCAACGTTAACCAACAGAAATTCACTAGGGAACCTCCATTGCAATGTGAAATATCAATGCAAATTCTTAATACATATAAAAAGACTGGCCAAGGTTAAACTACCTTATTCGATAGATGACAGATGTCATCCGCAATGATATTTCATTGCAAAATTGTATTTGTTTGCATTGTTAATACGTATTTTTAAACAATATTAATAATTATATTAAAACATTTTTTAGATTGGCGAACATTTCAATAAAATTTCGTGAATTCCTAAATGATTGAAAATAAATACTTCTAAAATTCAATTATTGTAGCATCTTAAAATACTACAAAGATACGTACTTGGGAAAACGAGTTGTTAATACTAAAATAAAACAAAAAAAAACTTATTAAAACAATTCAAATAGATTTAGCGTTTATATTTACAGTTTAGTAAATATCAATGTCGTAGCATCTACTGACAATACTTAGAACGAAGTTGGTGGTCAAGTTGTATTATCTTCCCAACACAGACTACTTTTCAGTTTGAATCCCACAAATATCGTCAGAGGTCGAAGAAGGTTTGTTGGACGCTACTCTTTACTCTATGAAACTCCCGAAACCTTGAAGTTTGCACGACCATCTGTACTGGAAGGACGTAGGGGTTTATGAAAAGAAAACGGGCCATTCAAAGTATCTAATGTTCAATCGTTGAAAAAGTCTAATAAATAAAACCTACCTGTAAGGAAAATATCAAGTAATCAATGTTAATGATCACCGCTTAACATTGTGATTACTATTTCGATGTTTTCAACATCCCAATAACCTATAGAAAATGCATGTTGTGCAAGGTTATTAAAAAAAATTCTATAAATATTAGCATTTATTCACGTTATTATTTGTACAACATTGAAATATATAAGATGTTATTTGATTCATGTCTTCATCGGAGGTCTGAGATTAAATCAAAAACTGACAAGTAGAGAAAATTAAAGTAATTGTGAGTAATTGATGAAGTTGAATGATCAAATGAAAAACAATGTTTTTTTCTTCATATAATGCCACCTTGCTTAATAAACATGTCTTTACATGTGATAAATATATTTAAACCTGCAAATTAATGAAAATTTTGAAAAGTAAAATTATCAATAAAACGTTGATTCATCTTATTACCATTCGAAATTGGATAATTATCAAACACGGCTCTTAAGCTGAAATTAATAACCAATTGAATACTGTAATACAATGTTACGATTTGAATATCATAGAAAGTTAGACGCAATTTGTCAAAATTCAAGTGAACTATAATTTTTGTCTAAATTTGACTCCTTGTCCTACGAAAGGTGACATCTGACAGTACTTGTGTTGACTGTTCTTATGCCATGGGTTTGTTCTAATACTACTTGCATACTATTATACTAATACTACTTGCAAAGTAGTATTGGTTGTTATTATTTTTGGTGTTAATGAAGGATAGATATATGCAGGGCTTGATTTCTGTCGGATTGCGACGGATCGGCGTTTCGTTACCTTCGGAATAATTATTAAATTATATTACATATAAACACTTATTGCTATTACATTAATAATTAATTTGAGGAGCGTTCCGGCATCTAAAATTTTAAAAATAAAGCACTGGATACATGTATCATAATAACTCTTATTACGACATTGATCGCAGTTTCGTAAAAATTTGACTTTTAAAGAAGTGAATAGTCAATCAAAGTGTACTCACCTAATAAAGTTTATCTTACTATACATACTATTAGGACTGTGTATATACATACTATTTAGACAAAACTAGTGCTGCTTCAACAGCACGTACTTTCACGTCTTTTTTGTAATAGCTACGCAATACGGACTACGTGAACTTGCAAAAATATTTATTTCAGCAGCAATTATTTTCTCCTCACTGGTATTCGATCTCCAGTTCTTAAAATTATCATGCCTGACCCGTTTCCCCTACACCACCAGCTTCACAGCTGAACTTCCTCCTTCCCGACGCAAAAAGAAAGTGAAACATTTGCATTTACAGTTCTTAAAAATTCAGAGTGTTTAATTTATATTAATTCAAGATATAGTTTTAAAAACAGAATTCATGATGGAAAAAATCACTAACGTTTCTTGCGTCAATATTGTTATTCGACAATGCTAATATTTGTTTGCAATTTTCGAAAATTCAGATTGTTCGCCCAAAATTGAACGTACGACATTTTTAAACGTCTTTTGCTTCGAGGAATAGATTTACAGAAAAATAATTGGAGCTCTTTCTGAGAAAATTTGGAAATTATGATGGGTTTCGGTGTGAAGTACCGTCAAAATTAAAAGATTCGTTTCAAATTCGAGAATTCGTGACATCAGCCAGATTGTTCAAGGAATATCCATTTTGGTGAAAATCCTGTTTACTTTACTCAATCCATACGTAGACGGACTGACGAATAGGTTTCTCGAAAATCACGTTATCAGGTTCAAAACATCGTTTTGACAGCCCTGTGTATAAAAAGTAATTTACGAACACGATCAACAATCCACTTTTTTCGTATTAGCAACATGCAAGACACGTTTTTTCTTTGAAAATTTCGACACTTTCTCCTGCAGCATTACATAATTATCTCTTTACTCAGTATATATGTGGTATAGTACATGGTGGTATAATATGTGGTACATATATGTGGTAATGGTGGCTCAGTATATGTGGTGATAAAAAATGCTAACGTTGCTACGATTTGAACTCGGGTCCTTCTAATCTAATGTTCTAGCTCGACCTCACTACGCTACTACAAACGTTGCTCACCATGCTGTCCAGGCGCACTTATTACGAAAACAATGATAACGTATTCATTGCACTTAGCTTTTTTTATTAGAGAAATGTACTTCATGTGTCAAAGATATCAAATTTACAATAGGAATGCAAAGGAATAAAACACTCGCAACTACATAGCTAATTTGAGTTAGATATATTTTCAATAAAATACTGAGTTCTGTAGAACTCGTTGAGCAGGTCGTTCTCGGCCTTATCGCCAAGGTTGAAGTACGTCACAGATGAAAGTTGCGATAACGCTGGACTAACACGCGCGATTTTGTGAGATGATTTTTATGTGTTCTGTCTATTTCTATATCAATAATTGTAATTGGTCAAGATGTAGATTTTATTATAAACAAATTAAAAATGAAAATGTCAGTGCTGCCACCATCTCAAACTCAAAATTATTTTTTTTCCCTTTATATATTTTTCAAAATCAGGTCTGAAGTAAATTGGTTTCCCGTGTATATTTATGAATATTATTGAATATATTCTTTCTTTTTTAGAAAGAAGAATCCAGAGATGCCGAAAGTAATGCAGTACCAATTCCCAAGTTCGATGCGCAGAATAGGTAAGCCGTATAATAGACTAGAAAACATAGTGACTACTTGATAACGTATTGATATACTAGATAATGCATGAGTGTGATAATGTTGAGATCATTACATTTATTTTTTAAATAATTTTTATTTTAATAATAAGAAAATAACCCAAAACACTTCAATAAACTGTACTTAAAAACGATTCCGTCATTGTTTTGATAATCATTATTTTTATCTTCTTAAGTTTTGTGGCATATAATGAAAAAAATTTTAAATCATTTTCACTTCCAAAACCATATTTTGCGTATATTTCGTGGTTTATGAGAATTCTGTAGATTTGCAACATGTCAGTTTACCATTACTTCATAAGATTTTCATCGTTATTTTCCTGCCATTTATTATGTATTTTCGTGGTTTACACACGGTTAAGACACGGCTCATTATAGTATAATAAACCATTAAGAGCATTAACAGTTAGTGCATATGCATGAGTTATCGGTAAAACACATTCTCTCTATTTCATGAACTCAATTGAATTAACTTACAAAGTACGATTTATTTCAAACAAAAAAGTGGTGTTATAAACATTGCACACACTTGCTTCATTAATTTTAACAGTTTTGTAAAATGAGAATTAATAATATTGGAAATTATGAAATTTTATATTTTAGCACTTCTGTGCAATTACCCTTTCTACAAACTTCTTTAAAAACATCACTATCTATTATACAGTCTATTATCCATCATCTTATAAAATCAATTTTATTAGTAAAATTAATCTCTTTGACAAATACTTGGTTAGTAATGAGCTTTGTAACTCTGAATTAATTTATATTTATTTATTAATTTTGTTTACTGGCGAATCTTGGACCACGCAGGACATGCACTTGCACGTGTTCAGTATCATTTTATCACGTTGCAATTTATATTCATATTTATATTTATATTTATATTTATATTTATATTTATATTTATATTTATATTTATATTTATATTTATATTTATATTTATATTTATATTTATTTTTATATTTATATTTATATTTATATTTATATTTATATTTATATTTATATTTATATTTATATTTATATTTATATTTATATTTATATTTATATTTATATTTATATTTATATTTATATTTATATTTATATTTATATTTATATTTATATTTATATTTATATTTATTGCATTTAACACCATGCGTCACCATAGCAAACATTTCAACGACGTTTCTTTAGTGTTGAAAAACTGGGACCTTCCATTCATTAATGAGCATTTTGTCAAAATTAAATAACATTACAGAACATTTTGAATCATATAAAATTTACAAATCGCAGTAGGTATAATGGTTTACTCCTTTTGTTTCGTTGAGTTCGAATTGTGTTTCGTCAATAAACTCGAAAATATTTCCATATTTTCTCAATTTTTGAGTGCCTTACTAATTATTTCACTGAAAGCTTTATTTCACTAATTGTTTCAGTTTCAGAATATCGTAGAAAAGCAAACCTTCTTTTCATATGAACAATTTCGGGGGAAAATGTCAAGTCCTTTTGAAAAAATGTTTCAGCGTTTCTGAAAATGCGCCTTTATCAGTATTTACACTTTAAAACTTTTGAGGCTTTGAGAAACTTCATAAAAGATCGTTTAAATCATTTGTGAACAAAATCATAAAATTATAAAATGCTCGGTTAGTTTCATATTAATGACATGCGAGAGAGTTAAAACTAGTGGTGCTAAAACAGCACGTACTTTCTCGCTCGTATTTTTACGCAAAACTTCCAGAGACGTACTCAAATTTTCGAAAAATTGTAAATGACCTCACTTCAAAATCTATTTTCAAGGAACAGATTTCATTAAGAGAAAAATGTCTATCTCAAATATTTTAGTTGAGGAAGACTGAATAAATTTCTAATTTTGCAATTTTGGAAAAATCAGGGTTTTCAATGAACATGAGATCTGTAGCATTCTCTTAATAGTTCTTCACGCTATCCATCAACAAAATATAATAAAAAACGATGAAATTTTTTTTAAATTTGGAAAATGTCCCAGGGGCTTCATGTAAAGTAGCCTCCAAAATTAAAATATCTATTTCAAATTCAGGGAGCCGCGACATCTACCAGATCGATTGGGGAAACTCAATTTTGGGGAAATCGGCTGAACGGTTTAGCCGCTAGCGTTGTTCACAGACGGACAACTCAGAACGTGTCCCAGTTGGGGCGGTGTCCTGCTGGTGGGAGATATCTGGATGGGGAAACCGGCGGGAGATTCCTAGATGGGAGACCGGTTGGAAGCTGCGAGCTTGTGCCGAGTGAAGGGTCCTTACAAAGATGTCGGTTCAGATTCTCACGTTTTAATGGTAAAGGAACACCGTCACCTTCCGGATCGTAACATGCACTTCCCCAATGGGACTTACAGCCGTAAGCTCACGTGCCCGGAAACACAAAACAACCAATCTGAAACACCGCGTTGTTGGCCGACGTTTCGCCTGCCCTGTGGCAGGCATCCTCACGGCAGTCACGAAATTCCTCATTGCCCTGAGGAAGCCGGCGACACGACAGGCAAAACGTCGGCTTCTCAGCCAAGGAAGCGGTCTCACCAGGACAGCCAAGAAGACGGACTGGAGCCGCGGAAGTTTACGTGTACTGACAATCTGAAAGGCAGGCGCGCTCGGCTGCAGGCGGTCGCTGTGGGCGAGAGCGCGCGCTCTCTGGCGGGGGGCGTGGCGCGTGTCGGGGCTCAGCCGCGAGGTGGTGTGCTGCCCGCGCGTGCTGGTGACGGCCGTGGGCGGCGCCGTCGTGCAGGTGGCGGACATCAACTTCGTCGCCTTGCTGCCCCTGCACCTGCGCGCTCTGCGCTTGGACGAGCTGCAGGTAGGGAGTTGCCTTCTGGGACGCTACCATGCCGAAGATTTTCCAATGGGCGCGTCGGCAATGGTGGCTCAGGGCATCAACTCATGGCACTGCAGTGCCTCTGACCAGGAGGTTCTCGAGTTCGAATTCCGACGATTGGAGGATTTTCGATACTAGCTTCTCAGCTAGGTCGTATTCAGTCGCTGACTAGCGGAGTGTTCGAGCTAGCTCTGATCTGTAGATTTCCATGGTTTCTACGATCAACGTAGTACCCTACAAACAGGCCGTGGAACGCGTAGGATATTTCTTTCCCGGTTCTTATTCTGTTGTCACCCCTAACTTACAGACACATGCACTACACTGCCACACATGCCAGGGGGCCGATTCGAAGCATAGCGCTTGTCCCGTCTAGGAGTATGCCCCGCTGAGGAAAATCTTCGCAAGCAGACTTAGGTCGCCGCCGGATCCACCATCCAGCGGGGTAGCGGGGGAAGATCATCGCCACTTCGACGATAAAAGCCTGCAGTACACTTACGGGACTAGTGACCTTACCTCTGGACGTGCCCGGAATCACTAGTCAATAAATTTGAACCCGGCGTTTTCCTTTTTTAATTTCTTTTATTTGGGAAAATTGAATGAAATATTTATTTATATTAGAATTGTGTAATTATTTAAAAAATAATATTGTTTAGTATCATACACACATTAAAAAAATAATATACAATATAATAACAAACATTTATTATTTAACAAAAATCTATGATGGCCCCCTCCAATATGATCAGCTATTTCCGCCCCTGTTTTGATCTCGCGCTGTCCTACACGTCGGCCAGCAGGACTTTTCCTAATCAGGTATTTTCCTCCATAGCATCACCGCCCCAATCGGGACAAGTTTTATGTTCCCGATCGGTCTCCCGCCATGTGTGGTAGTGTAAGGCGTATGTGTGTAAGGGCTGAGGATTTGACAAGGAAGAAGAAGGAAAGATCATGCGCGGATCGTAGGTCGTGTGTTAGGTTACTACTGGTGGTGATCGCAGAAACCAAGGAAAACTACCACCTAGCTGCCAGAGTGTGGATGCGTAATGGGTAGTGCAAGAGGAAGCCGTGGGCGCGGCGCGTGTGTCAGGTGGCGCCCGGTACTAATCAATCAATCGATGTGGATGCGTAATGGGTAGCGCAAGTGAAAGCCGTGGGCGCGGCGCGTGTGTAGGGTGGCGCCCGGTACTAATCAATCAATCGATGTGGATGCGTAATTGGTAGCGCAAGTGGACGCCGTGGGCGCGGCGCGTGTGTCAGGTGGCGCCCGGTATTAATCAATCAATCAATCAATCGATGTGGTTGCGTAAAAGGGTAGCGCAAGTGGAAGCCTTGGGCGCGAAGCGTGTGTCAGGTGGCGCCCGGTACTAATCAATCAATCAATCGATGTGGATGCGTAATTGATAGCGCAAGTGGAAGCCGTGGGCGCGGCGCGTGTGTCAGGTGGCGCCCGGTACCAATCAATCAATCAATCAATCGATGGGGATGCGTAATGGGTAGTGCAAGTGAAAGCCGTGGGCGCGGCGTGTGTCAGGTGGCGCCCGGTACTAATCAATCAATCGATGTGGATGCGTAATTGGTAGCGCAAGTGGACGCCGTGGGCGCGGCGCGTGTGTCAGGTGGCGCCCGGTATTAATCAATCAATCAATTGATGTGGATGCATAATGGTAGCGCAAGTGGAAGCCGTGGGCGTGGCGCGTGTGTCAGGTGGCGCCCGGTACTAATCAGTCAATCGATGTGGATGCGTAATGGGTAGCGCAAGTGGAATCCGTGGGCGCGACGCGTGTGTCAGGTGGCGCCCGGTACTAATCAATCAACCAGTCAATCGATGTGGATGCGTAATGGGTAGCGCAAGTGGAAGCCGTGGGTGTGACGCGTGTGTCAGGTGGCGCCCGGTACTAATCAATCAATCGATGTGGATGCGTAATGGGTAGCGCAAGTGGAAGCCGTGGGCGCGGCGCGTGTGTCAGGTGGGGCCCGGTACTAATCAATCAATCAATCAACGGATGTGATGCGTAATGGGTAGCGTGGAAGCGCGCGGCGCGTGTGTGTCAGGTGGCGCCCGGTACTCAATCAATCAATCGGATGTGGATGCGTAATGGTAGCGCGCGAGCCGGGCGCGGCGCGTGTGTCAGGTGGCGCCCGGTACTAATCAATCAATCGATGTGGATGCGTAATTGGTAGCGCAAGTGGACGCCGTGGGCGCGGCGCGTGTGTCAGGTGGCGCCCGGTATTAATCAATCAATCAATTGATGTGGATGCATAATGGTAGCGCAAGTGGAAGCCGTGGGCGTGGCGCGTGTGTCAGGTGGCGCCCGGTACTAATCAGTCAATCGATGTGGATGCGTAATGGGGAGCGCAAGTGGAAGCCGTGGGCGTGACGCGTGTGTGTCGTGGTGGCTTCACTAATCAATCAATCTATGTGGATGCGTAATGGTAGGCGGAACCCGCAAGCGGCGCGTGTGTCAGGTGGGGCCCGCAATTAATCAATCAATCGATGTGGATGCGTACTGCAGCGCAAGTTGAACGTGGGCGCGGCGCGTGTGTCGAAATTCCGGTACTAATCAATCAATCGATGTGGATGCGTAATGGTAGCGCAAGTGGAAAGTCAAAAGGCGTGGCGCGTAAAAGCTGTGTGCGCCCGGTACTGAATCAGTCAATCGGATGTGATGCGTAATGGGTAGCGTGGAATCCGTGTCAGGTGGCGCCCGGTACTAATCAATCAACCAGTCAATCGATGATGGTAGCGCAAGTGGAAGCCGTGGGTGTGACGCGTGTGTCAGGTGGCGCCCGGTACTAATCAATCAATCGATGTGGATGCGTAATGGGTAGCGCAAGTGGAATCCGTGGGCGCGGCGCGTGTGTCAGGTGGCGCCCGGTACTAATCAATCAACCAGTCAATCGATGTGGATGCGTAATGGGTAGCGCATGTGAAAGCCGTGGGCGTGGCGCGTGTGGCAGGTGGCGCCCGGTACTAATCAATCAATCGATGTGGATGCGTAATGGGTAGCGCAAGTGGAAGTCGTGGGCGCGGCGTGTGTGTCAGGTGGGGCCCGGTACTAATCAATCAATCGATGTGGATGCGTAATGGGTAGCGCAAGTTGAAGCCGTGGGCGTGGCGCGTGTGTCAGGTGGCGCCCGGTACTAATCAGTCAATCGATGTGGATGCGTAATGGGTAGCGCAAGTGGAAGTCGTGGGCGCGGCGTGTGTGTCAGGTGGGGCCCGGTACTAATCAATCAATCGATGGATGTAATGGGTAGCGCAAGTGAAAGCCGTGGGCGCGTGTGTCAGGTGGCGCCCGGTACTAATCAATCAATCGATGTGGATGCGTAATGGGTAGCGCAAGTGGAAGCCGTGGGCGTGGCGCGTGTGTCAGGTGGCGCCCGGTACTAATCAATCAATCAATCGATGTGGATGCGTAATGGGTAGCGCAAGTGAAAGCCGTGGGCGCGGCGCGTGTGTCAGGTGGCGCCCGGTACTAATCAATCAATCGATGTGGATGCGTAATGGGTAGCGCAAGTGGAAGTCGTGGGCGCGGCGTGTGTGTCAGGTGGGGCCCGGTACTAATCAATCAATCGATGTGGATGCGTAATGGGTAGCGCAAGTTGAAGCCGTGGGCGTGGCGCGTGTGTCAGGTGGCGACCGGTACTAATCAGTCAATCGATGTGGATGCGTAATGGGTAGCTCAAGTGGAAGTCGTGGGCGCGGCGTGTGCGTCAGGTGGGGCCCGGTACTAATCAATCAATCGATGTGGATGCGTAATGGGTAGCGCAAGTTGAAGCCGTGGGCGTGGCGCGTGTGTCAGGTGGCGCCCGGTACTAATCAATCAATCGATGTGGATGCGTAATGGGTAGCGCAAGTGGAAGCCGTGTGCGCGGCGCGTGTGGCAGGTGGCGCGGTCGGTGACGGCGCTGACGGGCGGCGACCTGGCCGGGCGCGTGCTCATGCTGCTGGTGGGGCCCTGGGTGGGCTCCCGCAATCGCGTCGCCTTCGGCGCCAGCGCCATCGCCACTGCGGCCGCCGCGCTCGGTGAGTCAGGGTTCGGCAACACGTAGTGGCGGCTGCGGCACTGCCCTCCCAACCAACACCTATCCTTCTTTCCTTTCCTTTTGTACAGGGGACTCCAGTTATAGTGAACTCGGATAAAGTGAACCTTTCCCCGCAGGGGGGGATCACGATGACGTATGTTGTCGTGGTCTCTGGTGGAGTGTCGTAGACGACCACCCGGACCCTGAGTCTCGCGGCGCCGCTCACGTCGTTAGCTTGAAGGTGCAGGCAGTGTGCTGGCGATGCTAAGCTCCTGATGGCCGGGCAACCGGTCCCCCACCAGTTGGGCCTATGTCGAGTTGACTTTGGAGCAAGATTGGGCGAAGGATGCTTTTCGGAGTACTCTGAATCCCACTTTAAAGTCCGGCGGGACTTATGTTACCCGGTAAGCATTGGGGAGACGGGATGGGGGCTCCGAGTCGCCAGGACCTTAATTCAGGTGACTCCCAGTTGAGCTCTCGGCTTCGTTGTGGTAGTGGCCCGATACTCTGGGCCAAGAGGATGGAACTTGTTCCCGGCGCATGTGAGTGGCGCCTTGTCGATACTCCGGTACTAGCCTGAATAGCTAAGAGCTCTGAGCTAGCAGGGCAATCCGACCCATGTATTGTACGGGGAGGTTACCGTGAGGGTCTTTGCGTTCTGACGGTACCCAGATACCAACCCAAAGGCGTACTTGTACGGGGTTAATCCCCCCTGGTAAAGGACAAGTACGTGATAGGCGTGCGATAGACATACTATAGTGAACCCTGGGTTATAGTGAACTTACGATGTAGGTCCCGTTTCACTTACATTACAAATAAGCATAAGATTTCGTTATGGTGAACTTGAAGCTGTAGTGAACGTAGGAAATTAATTCCACCCTGGAAAATAATATAAATCGTCTCAGTGAGACAAATAAAACATGAAAAAAATATCGTCGGCCAAAGGTCATAATCAAAGAAGTCTCTCCTGTGAAGTAGGTAGCGGAGCGGGGTCATGGGCACCTTACTGATGAATTTATGCCACTCTGTTTCACTTTGGAAACAAAGAATGTCCTGCGTGGGCTACAACTGGCAGCGGCGAGGCGCAATTGCTTCCTTCAGTTTCAAACTTGTCACTTGATATTCCGCGGGATAAAGCGCGTTGAGTTCTACGTAGGCGACAGGAAGCACGCGTCTGCCACAGCCTGGTGATATCCGCCGTTCTGTGCCGCGAAAAGCGATCGGTTTCGTTAGTCGCTTGCGCCATCCCATCACGAACAGCATCTCGTATATTGTTTTATTAGACGAGTAAAAGGGCCTTCCGATGTTGCAGTTACAACAGGGCAAGAGGCATTGAAGGGTATTAAGGCTGCATTACGATACTTAGAAGACAATGCAGAATCAAGTACAGAGATAACACTAACTCTGGAGAAGGATCTGTAGAATTTACTAATGAAAATGTGCTAAGCAAACAACTGAAAATAATTGATTTTTAAGAACAAATAAAGGTATTCAAAACTTCAGTTCGTGCTGTTAATGTATTTTGATATGTAGCTATAGAAATAAAATCAATTGTTATGAAGAAATTCTATTTAATTTTGACGTCATCGGATGTAGTGAACCTCGGATATAATGAACCAAATGTGTGGGTCCCCAAAAGTTCACCATAACCGGAGTCGACTGTATATTTATGTTAAAGTAGGTGTTCGCCACGTTTTTCTCCGATTTCAGAATTTAAAATCCCTGCATTTCACGTCCCGGGTGTTCCTTTATTGGTTAGGGGTGTTTGAGAAATGTGTCCTATTACAGTGAAGCCACATTTGGTGTTGTCATTAGCTGAATGCATTGGAGTTGTGAAAATTGCATCTTGGGACGTGTAAATGGCGGTCGTCTGCGAGCACCGCCTGATCTCAGTGACTTGGGAACTTGGGAAAACTTTTCTAGCTGCTATCTTCTGACAAGGTTTTGAACTCATCTCCAAAGATGATTCCTCCGATTCATGTACTACATGGTGCAATAGTGTACAAAACCTATTCCGTGATGGAAGAATGTTTTTCCCACCATGACCTATTAAAACACTATATTTATACACTATATTGACTGTTTGCTGGCATCTGGCCTGCATATTCCCATTCAATAATTTTCTGCCCCCTCCCCAAATTGTCTCTGGAGCTGCAATTGCCAACAGCCCGGATGGACTGCCAGTAAGTTCTCTTCGGAAAATTCGTCTCTCGATGAATCGCTTTGCAGCCTATGCAGGATTGGTGCCGTGGCACGCCAAGTTTTATTTAATTTTATTTTTTGTTTGTCTTTTCGTAGAACGATATATTTTCTGCCCACGAGAAAGAAACAGATGCTGCCCTGAGATTGAAATTATAACAGCTCCCGCTTATATAATCAAAACCAAGCTAGCGAACCAAATTAAATATATTAGGAGTATAAATAAATAGAGGGAGTAACGGGAACTGTTACACCATTGTAATAAAAATTTGTAGTCAAAGGCTAAGTAAGTATTTGGGAGCTTAAGAAAATGTGTATAGATTCTTCCCCATATGTCGCATACAGTATTTTACTGTTTTCTTCGTAATAATTAAATCAAATAAACCGGACCAACATCGTCGCTGGTAATCCATCCCTGGTAAGGGAGGCGCCCTACCCAAGTTTCCGTTCGTCACGAGCGGTCTCCCTCGCCTACAAGATTTCAGCCCTCAGAATCCACGTGCTCCGGGTAAGTGTCGGTAGAAGTTAAGTCCAATGAATCCGAACAGTCCAAACTGCCCAACACTGAGGGCTCAAAACTTCTCTATATCTAAAATGCTGCATGATAACCCACAAAATATTGTAACTCGTAACAGGTGTTGCTCGAATGGCGCCGGTCACAAAGACGTCCGTATTTAAAATCAAAATTAAGTGGTTGGGCAAGACGAAAATTGAAATTTCAGAACAATTGTGCGAATCACCTTGCGCACGTGTGGCGTATATTATTTTTTCAAGCCATGTTGGAATCGCATCGGAAACGATTCGTTCTTGTTCATCAATTTTGAAAGACTGCCATTGTTGCAGTGACTTTGAAGTTTTAACTTTGACCGAAGTTAGAATTACACCTAAGGGATAGAGATGGAAGTGGTGATGCTTAATGATATGGGTACAGAAGTGGTGCTTGTCTTTTATAATTTATTTATTTATTTTACGTCAAAAAAACAGTTAAAAACTGCGTATGACGTGCTATGGGGAAAAGTGAATTGTGTGCACATTTTCAAAATTCTGTGATCCCTACACTAAGTCATATACTACTTAAATTTTGAATTTTGAAAGGGGGAAAAAAAACAAAAAACTCCCATGTAATAAAATCTATTTTCAAGGATAAATAAGCAATAAATTTTGGCTCTTATTACTTCCTGCCGCGACAACATGGAAACGATAATTTGAATAATTGTATTTCCCACTGAATTCTAGAAGACGTGCACTGATAATGAAGTTACATTTATGTCCAGAAGCAAAACAAGGGGCCATCTCAGCATTTGCTCAATGGATCAGGGAAACTGGACGAAAAACCTGATCGAGATGGGGATATCTTTCACTGTTCTCTCTCTATGTGCAGCGCTGTCTTTTGTGACGTCATGGTACCCTCTGCTCATACTGGTGACCATCGTAGGCATGTGTAAAGGAATAATTTCCACTACAGTATTCCTCACAGTGGCAGAAATCGTTCCGGCGTCCAAGTTCCCCTCAGCTTTTGCCGTCATTCTTTTAATGAATATGTGCGCCGGAGTTCTTTCTCCTCTGCTAGGTAAGTTCGTGTGTTATAAGTTAACAAATTTATAATTTTCTGCAAATTATAAATTTGAAATTCAGTGAATATTAATCAGAAATCTAATAATTTATAACATTAATCAGTTACTTTTTTTTTAAGAATGACCAACTCATTAAGTCACTTGTTCTGTGGCCTGAAACTTTGAATTTTAGTTTGCGAACGTATACTTCTGAAAATACGAGTGATACAAACAAATATTTTACTGAATTTCTGCTTCATTTTCGTAATAGTCTAGTATTCATTTATTATTATTATTATTATTATTATTATTATTATTATTATTATTTATTCGTAATTTTCTTTATTTTCTTTTTCAATAAGGACAAATGCACAAGTTATATACCAAAGCATATTTACCAACGTCTTTTTGTCAGGAATTCACATCTATCCTACCCCCATAAACTTTCGAGCTATTCCAGTTGTTGAGATGACCACAGCCTGCATACTGCACCACTTCTTCGTAATCATAAATATTCACATTAATGTGAATAGGGACAATAGAGATGATTCTCACATGGTCCATAAGCCACTGTCTCTTGATACTTTCAGCCAGTAGAGCATATTTTGTGATCTTTACGACATACTTCTCTTGAAGGTTTTTCGTGTGTGATATGGCTATGTCGATCAGGTAGACTTGCCTTTTCATCTTGTCTACTAGAACCAAATCAGGCCGGTTGCGGGGGCCTGTCTGGTCTGTGAGTATTGTTCTCTCGCAATAAAGTCGGCATTCATCATTTTCCATTGTAGAATTCACGACCGTTAATAAATTGTGGGATATGGATCACGGGATAGGTCAATTAATGAAACACATTAGTTTGCCAACGTTTCGGAATATGTAATTCCTTCCTCAGGGCTACAATAAACACAATCACAAGGAATGAAGACAACTTGTCTGAACAACAACATTAAAAATCACATTTTCTCTCAATACTCAAGATGTATATTAAGGGTAGTTTAATAATAATTTAGTAATACATGTAACAGTTAACAATTGTTTTCCTCATAACACGTGGTCGGGGAAAAAAGGAAAATAAATGAATAAATAAAAATAAAACCGGACACGCATGGTTCTGGCATGGAGTGGCTCAGCACGTGGTCCTGACACAACACGGTTGTTTCATTCGTTTACTTTCGGGCCGTGGCCCTGATCGGACTTACAATGGACCTGTGTGCTTTAGCAACTCGTCGTTGGTCTGTAGGCAAACATGAAGTTAGACCAGATTGTGTATTAGTTAGGTGTGTACAGATTATATCACCTTGGCTTTATATATATATATATATATATATATATATATATATATATATATATATATATATATATACACACAATATATAATTTTTTTCTTTACATATGTTGATTCATGGCATATATTGTGTGATTTTTAATGTTGTTGTTCAGACAAGTTGTCTTCATTCCTTGTGATTGTGTTTATTGTAGCCCTGAGGAAGGAATTATTGTTATTAATATTATTATTAACATTTTTATTGTTAATTTATTATTATTAACATTTTATTGTTATTGTTATTATAGTTGTTGTTGATACATTGCAGGGTTGGTGCTGGACGCGTCGGGCAGCGTCCCCGTGTGTCTGAGGGTGATCGCGGGCCTCATGGTGATGTGTCCCGTGACGTGGGCGCTGCAGGAGGCCATGAAGCGGCGGCCACGAGGCACGTTGTTTTGATTTGGCATTTTAGGTACATCCCAATGAATGACTACCATTTATTTTTATGATGTATGTGATACCGTAGTGTTAGAAATTTATGGATTGTTCACAATTCCTAGGTGATGCAAATAGTGCTGGACACCAATAGGCAGAGCAAGAAATGTTAGAAGTTCGTGTTGCTAGTAGGAAAGGCTCATTTGTTACTTAAGCCATTGAAATGTCAAAGCTTAGTAATGTATCAAAGAAGGGCACAAATATAAAAAGCATTTAATAGAAAAGAAACCCTTACAGTATTTATTAATATAACTTAATAGATAAAATAAATATTAATGCCTAACATTCATATTTTAAAATAAACTTAATTGAAATAAATTAACTCTTCGCCCAAAGATAAATATCTAAATGTTGAAGGACAATCATTTTTTTCCTTCATATGGCATTTGTTTATTAAATTAAGTTGGGATTAGGACTAGATCGCAATAAGTCTAATGTTGCTGACGTTGCTAGGATATTGTTGGAATTAGCCATAGAACGCTGGGTGCAGTAAGGTTATTGTTCGAGGGAGAGGCTTCTGAGGATTGTGCTAGAGGTGTTTTGGCATAAAAGAATTGGAATTATCCGTTGCGCAAGCTCAAGGTGGTTTGTTTCATGTAAATGGCAATCCGATGTCCAGAGTCCGCCCCCATTTCGAAAATGCGTAGCGAATCGCCAACTGAGCTAGACAGGTTACGTTTGGTAAAACTGTATAAATGAATTTTACTACCGACACTGTACAACTCGAAACTACATACCTTTCCTCCCACTAGCCTTAAGAACCTCCCATCAGCAGCCCGATAGCTGTTTTTTAATACAGGATGAATCAATTTTGGCGGGGAAAAACACAGGAGCATGTTTTTATTTATTTTTATTTATTTTACGTAAAAAACAGTTGAAACTGCGAACGACGTGCTGTGGGGAGAAGTGAATTCTGTGCACATTTTCAAAATTCTGTGATCCCTATACTAAGTCGTATATTACATGAATTTTGAAATTTAAATTTTAAAAAAAAGCTCTCATGTAATAAAATCTGTTTTCAAGGATAAATCAGCAATAAATTTTGGGCTCTTATGCATGATGTCCTTCGTCAAGGAATAATACTTCCTGCCACAACAACATGGAAACGATAATTTGAATAACTATATTTCCCAATGAATTCTAGAAGACGTGCACAGAAATTAAAGTTACATTTATGTCCAGAAGCAAAACAAGGGGCCATCTCATCCCTGATCAATGGATCAGGGAAACTGGACAAAAAACCTGATCGAGATGGGGGTCATTGACCCGGAGGCTGTAGTACAATACTTGTTACAGATTGTTTATACACATTTATACAGTCCAAATGGTAAATAATGCATTATGTATCATTGTTAAAATTAATGTTACTTTTCTTGTGATGCTCAGTATAGTCTCTAATAGTATAGAAACAGTTATGCAGCAGAAACGATTTCACTTTGGATTTAAACTTTTCTATTGAATTTAATCGTTTAATGTCATCTGGCAAAGTGTTGTAAAATAATGTACATGTATTGTATGTGAATTTTTGTAATGAGCTGTTGATACTGTCACCTGATGAATATGATTTCTACGTCGAGTGTTATAGTAATAGACTTCGGCATTTTCTGAAAATATATTCCCGCCCTTAAGCAAGTCATTTTTGACAAAAACCACTGATTCGTGAACAGACGAGGTAATGGTAAAATTCCTAGATTAATGAACAGAGGCTTACAAGAATCACGTGGGTGGGATTTGGTTATTATTCGTACAAATGGTTTTTGTAAACTAAAAGTCTGGGAGCTATAAGATGTATTTTCCCAGAATATTATGCCATATCTCAGGCGGGAATGAACATTCGCGAAATATACACAACGAGCAGTATGAAGGCTGACTGAATTTGAAAGAATTCTGAACGCGTAGAATAATGAACTTCACGTGCGTAACATAATGTTCCTCACATTATTAGCAACAAGTGATTCCTTTACCCTTTTGACCTCAAAATAGTACATTCCCGTAGAAAATATCTTGTGTATTTTTTAAATTTCATCGCAGTTTTGTCGCAGTAGTGTCACTGCAACGTAACACACTTTTCTAATACTCGAAACGCTATTGTAGACTCGGAAGGTCATTAACGTTATTTTTCTACTACCATTGTATAATACTGCCATTTGATGCCTGCAACCCGTTGCATAATGATTCTTATTACAATACAGATTTCATTATGATACAGATTCTTGACCAATCAAAGATAAGCGTACAAACTAAGTATTGATATTTCATTAATCGTTGAGAATCGTTCAAATAAATGTTTTCTTCGATTGCGTACATTAAAATTGTATTTAATATTATTTTATGTTTATCAGTTTTAATTTCTTTTATTATCAGTAATTTTTACGTGGAATGTCATTTAAAATAAATTGGATCGTAATTTCACTTTGATCTTATTTGACTAGCGCAGTGGTAGTGGTAGAGGGAACACTTGCCTGACGTTAAGATCAGAACGCAAGTTATTATGTGTTATATGTGCTGCTGTGTGTTTGTCCATAAAAACCGGCCAATTCTTTAGTATGAAATGTCTAGTGAATCAGAAGAGGAGTTGTCGTCTCCAGAAATAAGAGAAAAAGCGAAAATGGTGACCTCGGAATTATTGCCGCAACTTGCCGCAGCTCGTTCCTCCCTCGTGTCGTAATATCACACTCGTGTATTACCATCATTACATCATCGTTTTATAATGTACTATTGTGAAAAGCAAGTGCACTGTATTTCCAATGGAGGGCTGGCGGTCTAAGGTTCTGAGAGGGTAAAATCGGGCGCGATGGCAGGGTCGCGCGCGTTACACTACTGTTGTAATTTGCATCCCAATTCCATCATTTTACAAATTTGAATTTTTCTTTGAATCCAAAGAAAGATTTTGATCAATAACTTGGGTCATTATAGAGTAAACCTTGTGATCAGTGGCGGTTTGTATGGTATTGCCAGTGTAGCATGGCACCAGGAAAGAAAGGAGGAAGAGAAAATTTTCACCCCAAATATATGTATAAAATATCTTTTTTTCAAAATATTTTTCTTTATAGTAATTCATTTGAACACGCGTTTAGTCCTTTGATACTCTATTAATACTCTCTTTAAGCGCCCAATGCAGAGTAAGGTGCTATCAGTTGGCCTGTTTCCAAACTGCTGAGCCACTTCCGGATTGGCACCGTCTCTACTCATTTAACTCTGTCTAAATAACGCTTCGTTGGTTTGTTTGCGTCACATTATGGATGAGACGGTGCCAAAGTCGAACTGGCACAGTAGTTCACGTTCTGTTTCATAGAGTGCGCCAATGGCTCTGTCTTCATCGAGCAATCTCTTGCTCAGGATGGTCCCTATGCCCAGGTATTTCGTACGTCTTTCCTTGTGTTTCGCTCATGGAGAGGCGGCGAACGCCGTGAACGTAAGGCGAACTCAGGAAGCTGTGACCTCTTGAGATTACTGTGGGCGCTCACGCTTTCAGGCTGAGTATATTTATTTGCTCTTATTATTTTTAAAGTGTTTTTCAGTTTAATCTTTATTATAAATTAATAAACACGGTCACTGAAAAATTTAACTTTGTTGCCCATGCATTCATCGAGTAGACCCCAATGCTCCGGTATTTCGTACGTATTTCCATGGGTTTCGCACCCAACCCTTCCAGGTGCACCTCCCCAATTAAGTTGGGTAGGGTCGCCCCGCCAGCCCGGGCTACCAGTAGTCGAGAATGGCACCAGAGTCAAGTTTGAGCGTTAATCGCAATACGCCGGTGTAAAATCTCAAATATGGGGCACTGTCAAAAGCGCCTGGGGTCCACCCATACCGAGAGCCGGGAGGCTCGGAACCTCAACCTGACGACGCGTATTTCGCCGAAAATCAGGTTAACGGAAAGAGGTGATTTCAAATTCCCGTTAGGAATTCTGCATGTGGTTTTGCAGCTGAGGCCACTCGCCAATTTTTCTGAAGGTCCGCGAATAGAGGCGCATCCTCCCTGGAAGGACCTGATCTGCTTCCAAGGAATCGAACCAGCGCCGCCGGCACGGCACAAAATGTACCAGAGAAATCTTCTGCCAGTCAACTAATGGGTATTAGTGACGACGAGGTGGCTGCAATAAGAACATTCAATGAATCCTATTTAAAATGTTTAAGATCACGGCAAAGAACTTCTTGTAAAATTCAATCTAGACATTAAAACAATAACTTATAAGATAATTTGCCGTTTCAAACTTTATTTTTTATATTATTGCTCAAATAAAATTGTAGTTGAATAAGATGATTTCTTATTTACCTGTACACGTCTGAGTAGAAATCCCCAGGCCACTTACACCAAGATTCCCCCCAGACTGTATTTCAAGCCAGACGTCAATGCAGGTTCTAATCCAAACTCTTTGATGCGGGACCGGAGGATAATTCCCTTAACAGTAACAAACTTATGGGGATTTAGGTTAGTAGAGCCTTTTAAATTGTCAAAAATTGGCATATATTTTTAGCGTTTTATAAAGAGAGAATGGGCAGATACTCTTAATACTTATTCAAATTCAGGTGTGCACTGATAATTTGATCTGATTTGCTTTGCGCGAGGATCTAATATGCAAGACTACATGAATAAAGAAATGTTGCATTTCACCCGCCCAAATTTCAAAACTTTGTTTCCGCGAAAATGGCTTGACAAATTTCCGCACTATAACAACAAGAAGTGATAACGTCCAAGGCGATTGCTTGCGGAACAGGTATAACATATATTCTTAGAAATTAAAAGAAAGTTATTGAAATGTAACTACCTATTCATATCACTTTCAGGTTCAAGCGGGGTATAGACTCAGGTAATTACTTCTTCAGAAAGGTAAATATGTAATTGAAACGTTACCCATTTTTTTACAACGGTTTATTGATGTTGTGGCTTCTCTGGATGTTATAAACTTTTATGAACTATTTGCAGGTGAAGATTTCTCTCAGGAGACTTGTGAAGGCCCTGAAAATGTAAATGTGCTGAGTGAATCATCGCCGTAATTTCAATACTGATTTCAGTAATGTTATGCCATATGACATCAGTCATATGATTTCATATAACTGATATCAGTGATGTGATACGGTCTGACTGATGTCAGTAATATGATGCCATATGACTGGTATCAGTGATGTGATGCCATAATAGGCACTTGGGAACTTTGTCCCTACGTAATATTGTATCATATTCTTTTCTACTGATACTTATTTTTATTATAATTCCTATATTATATTAAATGCCGACTTTTAAGTAAATATAGTTTTTGTCATTATGCAATATGTTTTTGTCATTATATGTATGAATTACGGCAAATATCATCATCATATAAAAAATTCACATTGATTTCCATTTCCAACATTTTCAGTTAAACATCAATAACCTCATATAATTAAATTTAATATTTCGTATTTGGTCCACGTTTGGAATGCATGAAAGGCAGTTAACAAGTTAAATAAATGTAAGGCAATTCCTAGTTGCTATTAAACGAAAAAAAATGAGCAACATTATTTTCATTTATCACTATATGTGAAACATTTTGGTGGTAAACAATGCCTTGAATCATGGCAATCGTAAGTTAGTGATATTTTAGTATCATAATAATAGTAATATTAGAACTGAAGGAAAGATGTTCTTCTGAACTATACAATATTTTTATTTGAAGTATTTTTTTTGCTTCGTACCGGTAGCGGTAGCTCAGTGCATCAACTGATGTCACTACAGCGCCTCTGACCGGGAGGTCCTAGATTCGAGTCCTGACGGCGGCAGGATTTTGGACACTAGCTTTTCACCTAGGTCGAATTCAGTCGCTGTCTGGAGGACAATTCTAGCGGCCGGTTGCTCTGATCGGTAGTTTTCCGTGGTTTTTTCGATCAACATCAGGCGAATGCCGGAACAGTACCCTACCAAACGGGCCACGGACCGCGCGCGATCTGTCCTTCCTCTTCCTTGTCCTATCCTCTCCCCTTACACACACACTTACACTAACATGCACCACACTATCACATATTCCGGGAGACCGGTCAGGAGTTTGGAGCTTGTCCCGGCTGGGGTGGTGCCCCGCTGGTGGGAGAGTCCTGGTTAGGGGGAAACCCCACTAGCCGACGGTAGGTCGGTGCCGGATCTCGCCATCCAGCGGGGGAAGAACACCGCCATCTCCCGAGAAAAAACATGTACTACACTAACGGGACTAATGACAGAAGCAGTTGACGCGCCTGGAAACACGAAAAAATCAATCAATCAATTTGCTTCGTAATACATTGACATAATTTCTAAATTTCCTATCAATTCCCTATCTCAGTCAAGTAGTGCGGTTATTAATCGGGTGTTTAATACATAATTACTATTTATAAGAATATCCTTCCAAAATACTCAACTCTGTATTATTTTCTTACTATGTTTTCGTAACCACAAAGTCATTTCACAGGTCTGCAAAAAATTTCTTTTGTCAGCTGCATGGGATATTTTGCTGAATTAAATGTTTTAAAGGTCAGAGATTCTAAAAATGACTCCCAGAACATTCCATCGAGTATAGTTTTTGCAAAATGAAAACAACTATTTAATAAAAACACTTATTGTTTACAGTGTACTAAATGTATATTTTCTTACCAGTAATCAAAAATATGTTTCTGATTTTTATACACAATTTTGGGTTGACTCTTTTTTCTTTTTTCTTTCATACTTCTCCGAACTCATTTCTGGTTTCTTATTTTGGTTTCTCGATTAAGAATCCAACAGTAAACGTACTGATATTCCATTTTCCTTGTCAACGTTTCTCAAAATCACACACATCCTGATGAAATATTTCGCCCTGTTATTCACTATAAGCTCCCAAGTTAGAAAATAGTCAACAAGAAATAAAAGTGAACTTTCAATTTCATCTTGCATCTTTGAGCTTCATATGCCGCAAGCATGCGTTGTACAATGGTTTTATAATCCAAGTCCTTAGTATTCCCCCAAAACTTGGGCCCTACATTCTTAGAAGAGTCCGAGGCTTCTTTTTCCTTGTCTACCATTGTTTCCATAGTGGGGATCAGTTAGAAGTTTCCTTATGTCGGAGCCAGTGAAAACTCTCTCTTTTAACCTGGCTTCAGACAGTTTCGGGAACTTGTATACTTGTATCACAGATATCTGAAACAATCTCTTGACAGTGATTTGACAAACTGCTTTATAAACCTCAATTTAATACGAGGGAGATAATTTAAAGAGGTGGTAATAATACTTGTTCTAGGGGAACCAAGGTCGTATAGATGAAATTTTTCTCGTCGGGAGTTAAACTGTCGCGAGGAAACTAATCAGTTTTTGTCCAATGCAGCTCTATGGCTCTACTATCCCATAAAAAAAGAAAGCAAGGATACTTGTATTTTATATAACTTCTCTGCTGATTCAACAACATGATTAGTATTTTGAAATCTCCACAAACCATCCATTGATGCTCTTGATATTTGATTTTGTCAAGAATCGTAGCAAAGTCATTATAGTTTTCTTTCATTTGAACCGAGTGTCCTATAGGAAGAGATGCAAATACATTTCCATTATGCAGCCAAACTGTTTTGAGGCTAGTTTTAGACGCATCAATGAATAGGCGCCCTTCTGCTGAATCATATTCTATTTCAAAGCATTCATGAGCCCATGAACAATATTACAATAAACCATATATATATATATATATATATATATATATATATATATATATATATATATATATATATACATCCCTAAAAAGAGGCGGTCCCAGATGATAGCAGGCTTTTGTTGTTTAACCTCGATCCTAATTCGGCTGAGTCTTTTGAATGACCTAAGCCCCTTACTAGGTCGCTGAGATTACTATGAGAAAAAAGTTGAGGTCCGTCGTTAATATAAAAATCTGAACTAGATTCGTTCTGGGGAGCTAATGCGTCTGAATACTCTTGACTCACTCAGGATGTCATCTAAATTAGATGGTGGCTGTGGAATTGGTATTTCTGAACAATGGTAAACTGGACGAATAGGTGAGTCAAGGTTAGGGTAAGATATTTTGCTTTAATTTTTTGTATTCATTTCTTTCATATCTTCCGAATAAAAGTAGCAATCGGTTGTATGATTTTTCTGTTCACACCATATCTTAGGTACACCGAAACAAAATTAGTTTTTCTTACCCTTGAACCACAAACGAATCCTTTCATCTTATGCGGAGCCTATATTCTGTCTTGACCTTCAAGTTTCAATTAGAAATATACAAAATAAACTTTTTATTTTACAAAATCACTTGTGTTTCTTTGCTAACGTTTTACTCTGTATTCACCACGTATATAACAGAAGCTCTCAGAAGAAATTACACAACCTCTGCAAGCCATATTTCAAAAATAAAATAACAGTCAGGATAGTTGGAAAGTTGAATACAAACTAAGTGGAACTTAATTTGCTAGTGGAAACATGAGATACTCCAACAACATATTGTATATACTTATTCCTAGCTCCACAGATAGCAAGTCTAAACATGCTCGTATTACTCTCAATCAACTTTTAATTCGTTTAGATACGATATGCGACCTTCTTGTTAACGCTAAAACTACTTTATCCATCACCCCATACCATTACTCTCTTCAACCATTAATTTTTTTTATTTATTGCCAAGATCAGTTATAATTGATACAATTAATGTTAGAAGTTTTGGTTTTAAGGCCATTTTTAAACGAAAAACAGAATACTCTATTTTAACTTAATGAGGAATTTTAGGCTAAATACCAAAAAATAATTGTGTGTAGCAAGAAAAAAATGACGTGATTTTGGGTATTTTTTCGTTTTTATCAAGTTAAAATATAAAAGAAAATGTATAAAAATCCTATACACTTTTTTACTTGCAGACCTTTGTTATTATTCATTAATATTTACTTACTCTTAACAGGTATTTTCAATGTTCTAGCCCATTTGGAGGGAGGAACACGTAATCGATATTATAACCTTAAGCCAACTTGCATAAAACCTTAAGAGCGGAACGGTTGAACGACAGTGCATCCCTCTAATGACATTCGCATGAACGATGGAGCTCCCCTACCTAGTGTTCCATCGGTTATTATTTGATTGCGAGTCGCGAGGAGTGTTCGGAAACAACGTGCAGGTCTGGAAGAGATTTCTTTGGATATTTTCGAAATGCGTTTGTGCTTGTGGTCGCGTTCTGTTTAACGCGACTCGACTTGTCAATAGATCTTCATTATACGTCAACTCTTGTACTGCATTGACCTGAAAGTGCTGTATCTACATTTCCAGAATGTTAAAAACGTGTATGAAATGCAGATAGTTCAAGCGGAACTCAATTGTAGTAAATACTTTATTGAAAGTCAGTGAAATTGACGTGATGATTAATACATCACTCTTCACTAAACAAATAAATTCCATGCAAACGTAAAAATGAAGCGGAAGTATGTAGATTAAACAAATGAATTTGGTGAATAGTGGACTCTTGGTAGTTGCGAAAAAGAAAATGCTTTATACGTAAGCGACCATACTCGAACCTGAGTGATTTTAAGAGTAAATTGCTGGTGCAAAAGTGGCGTGAAAAAATGCTTGCGGAGACGTTCGTAACGGTGGTGTTTATTTATTTATTTATTCACTTATTTATGTAGTCAAAAACTGTATGTGACGTATGGGGGAGAAAATCATCTGCGCACGCTTTCTTGAGTTTCGGAATCCCTTCCCAACAATTTAACTATTAATAGTCGAAAGATGAAAAGTAATAGTAATAATAATAATAAATTTAAAAAGTGAGAGATTAACATTTCAAAAACTAGATATTTTCGTTGCCGAATTATACAAAACTTATTTTTAACGGTAAAGGAACGAACAGATTTGATTTTTCTGTATTGTTAACAAAATAGAAACTCACCCTAAGCTCTACTACCACTTCAAGCAAAAGGAAACTTCAACAAAACGTGCGCATAGTGAAGCTACATTTACGTCTAGAAGCAAATCAAGGGGCCATCTCAACATTTGCTCAATGGATCAGGGAAACTGGAAAAAAAACCGGTCATTGACCCGGAAGCTGAAGTACATTACTTATTATAGGCATATTGAGTCATTTTTTTAATTATACAATGCAAATGTCAACTAATTCATTATTCTATATCTTGGTTTTGTTAAAGTAAACATTATTTTTTTCTTTTTGACGATCAGTATAGTCTCTAACTGTATAGAAACAGTTTTTTTACTTTTAACTTAAATTTGTGTACCAATTTTAATTGTTTAATTTCATCTGACAATGCGTTGTAAAGTAACGTACATGTATTGAATGTGGATTTCTTGTAGTGAGCTGTTGATACTGACACTTGATGAACATGATTTCTACGTCGAGTGTTGTAACTATAAATATCAGTATTACATGAAAATAAGTTCCCACCGTTAAGTAAGTCAGTTTTGACAAAAACTACATACTCATAAATAAATAGGCAAGGCAATGGTAAGATTCCAAGCTCAATGAAAAGAGGCTTGCACGGATCACGTGGATGGGATTTTTTCATTATTAAGCCAGTGTCAGCAGGACTTCTCGACGCTGAGACGACGCTGCTTCTCGGAGATCGCAATTGCCCCCGCACCCGCCAAGAGGTTAGAGAAAGTCAAAATGCATTGGAGGAGGCACAGCTGTAGTGTCGAATCATTGTTAAGCTAACGTGAAAATTGCAGTTTTATCTTGTCATTGTCCCACACTTTTGCATATCAATATAGAATTGAATAAACAGAATATGAAATGCAAGTCTACTATGGGAGCAACATTACTTACACTTTTGTGAAATCGATTAAATTAAATAATAATAAATGTTTGCTAAGTCGGCACAATTTTGAATTGGGGTAGTTGTACAGTCTATTTTAAATGAGTAATTGTGAAAGAATAAAGTGCGAAGAAATTTAGTGCAGTGGTTGGTAATTAAGCAATGGTCATTACAATATTAAGACTAATATGTGCAGTTGTTTTGCATGTCACTGGCTCCTAATAAATGAATGAATGAATTCATATATATTTTTCAATAAATAATTGGAAAAAATTAATTTATCTAAAAATATTTTGTCTAAGCAAATCTGGGAGTCCTTTGTTTCTATTTTTTCGGAATTCATGTTCATATTGGTAAAATGGAAAATGTTTGTATGTTTTCAGCCCACCCAGTAAAAGTTTTTCTTCAATAACTTCATTTACATATTAAGACTAATCCGCGCTATTGTTTTGCACATCAATGGCTGTCAATGAATGATTTAATCCATATTGTTCTATAAAATATAAGAAAAACTTAATTTATCTATAAAAGTTTGTCTGAGCAAATATATAAATCTGGGAGCTCTTGGTTTCTATTATTCAGCTCTCACGTTAAAATTGGTACAATGGAAAATGTTTATTTGTCTTCAGTCCACCCAGTAAAAGTTTTTCTTCAACATTTGAAGGAGTTTTGTGCAGTGGTTTGCATTTTCGGAATGACCATTTACATATTGAGACTGTAGAGTTGTTTGCATATCAATTGCTGTTGTACTTTTTTCTTCTATATGTGAAGAAGTTTAGTGCAGTGGATGATAATTATAGAATGATCATTTATTTATTAAGACTACTATGTGATTTAGTTTTGCTTATCAATTGCTCTCAATAATTGAATTCATCCATACTTTTCTATAAAAAATAGGCAGAAATTAATTTATCTAACAAAAAGTTTGTCTGAGCAAATAAATCTGGGAGTTCCTGGTTTCCATTATTCAGCTCTCCTGCACAAATTGGAAAAATTGAAAGTAATTTATGATTTTGTAAACCCAGTAAAAGTTTTTCTTCAATATGGGATGAATTTCTGTGCAGTGGTATGTAATTTAGGAATGATCATTTACATATTAAGACTAATCGGTAAAGTTGTTTTGCATATAAATTGCTCTCAATGAATGAGTTCATTCATATATTTCTAAAAAAATAAGCAAAAATTAATTGGTCTAAAAATATTTCTCTCTAAGCAAATAATATCTGAGAGTCTTTGATTTCTATTATTCATATTTCAGGATCCATAATCACTATCACTTGAGATAAAATAATGATGCTAATATTTTTTGTTATGTGGCTCAGTGCATTGTCAATTTATTATTTGCACATAATGTAATGTTGGTGGATCATTAGTTTTCTATTGTATCAGTCGTATGATGAATTGATTTACCTGAACAAATAAGTTTTATACTACGTGTTACTATCACACAGGACATTGAACCTATATAGTTTTGTCATCTTTAGAATTATAAAAACTGGTAATTATGTTTCAGAATAGATACAAGTATTTTCATTTATTTTTATGATTATGAATCATCAATTACGTTATGACATCTATAACTATTACTCCGGATCTACCTACTACCGTAACCGTGCATGAACTTGCGCATGTTATACTCAGCTTAAAACAGTAAGTGCCTTCAAGGTCATGAGTTGACAGTTCAATTTCAAAACTTTATTTATGAATACAATAGAAGAAAAAATATAAAAATAGGATAAGTTTTACAACGTGACAGTTTTGATAGTGTTGGAATATATAAAACTCCACAAAAATTTTATATGTGAGTACAAGTATTTTATTTTGTTGTTTAGATTGTTTATTGCTTTTAGTTATGAAGTGAATGTTTAGAAGCTGGAACTTCAAATAAGAAAAATTTCATTATTTGTGGAAAAGTGAGCCAGGTAATCTGGAAATTTTCTAATGGGGGTCAAGAGAAGACAGTTATCGTGGCGTGGCCGGGCAGAGCATGGCAGGGAGTAGGGTGGAGAAGGGATACAATGCAAGATATAGCGATAGGTCCCGCCGCAGGGGATGAAAATATTGAATTCCTCTTCCTGTATAGTAATTTGCTGTAATAAATGCCCGAGCAACGCCGGGTACTTCAGCTTCTTATATATATATATATATATATATATATATATATATATATATATATATATATATATATATATATATTGAAACATGCCCACTGACTGCTACAATTATTGGGCGATTCATCGTAACCCGTTTCCAAATTTCAAATAACATGGGCGCCAGGAAAAAGGTTACGATATTTTACTATTATTACTCTGATAAAAAACAAATATTATCCCGCTAGCTGGGTCGATGGGTCACGTCAGAAATAATCGCTATCATCTAATAATAGCCGACTACCCGATCTGCCATCTATACAGAATGGCGAGGAATCTGAAAACAGAGATTATTTGATCTAGCTACTTATTAGCTTGAATTGGCCAATGAAAATCATTTATCTTTCTTTCAAAGAGAAACTTCATGTTTATTTCCTATCAAAATGCAGCAAATTAAAATGTAAAAATTTACAATGAGAAACTTTCTTTAGTCATGACCTGGTCCGAACCTTATACGGCGATTCTGGTCTTCGCGTGGTCTTGATTGATGCTACTTCGAAGAAACGCCTTCCTTGCTTTCTTGTGGCTCCGAAGTCCCGAAGTCCAATTACCACGAATCCTCTTCTCTTCTTTAAAAACGAACACCGCCGATTCACCGCTTCGCACCACTCAAATATTTGTTCCAGCTCCACTATATTATGTCTGATGCCCGCTCTCTCCGTATAAATATCCAGCGCCTTTATGATTACACAGTCTTAGAAAGTATTACAAGTTCACTTCTGGTTGTGCCACGAAAATATTCAGATTTCGAATAAGTCCCTCAAGTCCGATTCTTGCTCTACCACACGAAAATATTTCAAAGTCTGAACATGTACTGAAGACCCCCGAAAGTCCTAACATGCACAAATTAATCTATTCGCGAGCGAACTGTTCACCGTCACGACATGCGACAGAATGAATTTTTTCGTTCATTTAAAACCCACAATGCCTCGCCTTTCTTTTATTTCGACAAAATGCCACAAACATCCATTTTAATAACCAGGCGACGCTTCTTCAACCAATCCACAAATCTCTTATATTTCCTCCTACTCACGCCGTCATCTCCACGGTCAGATGAATGTTTGTTTATCCTGACAACAACCACGACGTCGTTACTAAGGCGTCATGTTGCTTATTATTTTCCCTAACCATTTCGCCCATTTACGACAAATATTCTGTAATAAAACATGTCCCCATATTGGTATGTCACAATGTATCGATTATAGTTTTCCTTTCCATCCCGCATGTAAACCACAATACCTAACGCGTCTTTCTACTCCTTACACTGCGAATTCGTAACTATCTGATCATTCCTACCGCGAATTTCATTTGTTTCCGTAAATGCGATGTTCAACACTTAAACTTCCAGCGCTTTTTGCGGCGTTCGGATGAAGTATTTTCATCACGGTTACGTACAGACCAGAAATGACCGTGTAAAACGCTGGAATCACGTTCATCCAGTTTAGCTACGCGTAGAACCGAACGTCCTTTTTCCATCCAGTTTCTATATAGAAAAATGATGAAAAAATGACCATGTAAAACAGGCATTACTCGAGGAAGGGCAGGTACTGGGAAATGCTGCCGACGGCGTGTAGCGTCCACATACCTCTAGCGCAGTGGCTCTCAACCTTTTTGGGATCACGGAACACTTTTAAGTGGTCTCGATTTTGGCGGAACACCATTATCATAAAATTTGTAAATCTAATGTAAATCACACAAAATAATTGGAAGATTAATATTTAATTGAAATAAAGATATATATTACATGGTAACTTATTTTAATGAGAAATTTGCGCTTGACGACCTTTACAAATTTCCTCAAGGTTGGGTCTTATGTAAGAGAGCGCTACTCTCATTTCTTCTTCTAAATTGGTAAGTCTTTCTCTTTTTTTGCTTTTAATATTTGTTAGAGTTGAAAATCCAAGTTCGCACAGATAGGACGTTGAAAAGAGCAACAAGATATTCAACGCTCGTTTTGCAATAAATGGATGTTCATTCTCGATGGAAATCCAAAACCTTTCCACTCCTTCTTCTTTGAATTTTAGTTGTAACGTTCGATCCGTTGATATATTAATAAACTCATCTGCTTCCTGAATAGAAAAATCTTGGTTCATTATATCAAATTCACCAAATGGATTTCGCGCCCAATCAAAGTCTTCAATATTAAGAGATGGAAAGTAATGAGTTATTTTGTCTTGCAATATTGACAAATGCTCTGCCACATTTGAAATCATTTCGTTAATGTTAACAATATTTTCCGTTGCTAATAACGGAAACATATCAAATTTGCGATTTTGAGCAATACGATTTTTCCAAAGCAAAAGCTTTTTCTGGAAAGCTAGCAATTTGTCTGTGGATGTCAGAATATTTTCATTTTTTCCTTGAAGAGATGTATTGACTGAATTTAAGTAGCTGAAGATATCGGCTAAATATGCTAGCTTAGTACACCATGCATCATTTTCCAAATATTTTACGTATACATCATTACCCTCTTGTCTAAAAAAACTAGCAATTCCTGTTTCAACTCATGAACTCGGGTTAGCACTTTTCCTCTTGAGAGCCACCTCACTTCAGAGTGCAAAAGCAAACATTCATATTTGGATTCCATGGTGTTACAAAGTTGTTTGAACATACGGGTTTTTAATGGTCTCGATTTAATATAATTCACGATATGTACGACTTGTTCCAAAACAGACTTTAAGTTTGCTGGTAGACTCTTCGAAATCAAAGATTCCCTGTGCAGAAAGCAGTGAGTAGAGACTATATTTGAATTTATTGCTTTAACTCGACTACAAAATCCCTTAATACTGCCACGCATGGCTGGAGCTCCATCAGTACAGATTCCTGCGCAATTTTCCCAGGATAATTTCCATTCTTCCAAATAAGATGATACTGAATTAAATATGTCTTCTCCAGTTGCGTGACCAATAAGTTCCTTGCAGAATAAAAACTGATTTATTATTTCAGTGTCGTCAACAAAGCGAATAAATCCGATTAATTGGGCTTTGCCACTTATGTCAGTGGATTCGTCAATTTGCAGCGCAAAATTTTTTGTACTTAATTTCGCCGTCACTGCGTTCTCTATAAAACCTGACATATCTATAATTCTTCTTTTTATCGTATCGTCCGAAACGGGAATTTTTAGGACGTCTCCCTGCGCTTCATTGCCAAACATAATCTTAACAATTTCTAAACATGCGGGCAAAATTAGCGATTCTGCGATATCATGCGGCTTTTGCTTCAATGCAATTAGTTCTGCCACTTTATAAGAAGCGATTTGCGCATTATCCGAAATTGTAACGCTCTTTCGAAAGCATGTTGCTTGCACTTCTTGATTTTTCAGCAATCTTTCGAAATAATCTTTACCTTTCGAAGTTAGACAAGAATGTTTTGTTGAAAGGTGTCGCTGTAACTTAGCTGGGACCATTGCACTGTTAGCCAATTTTTCACCACATACAATACATCTCGGAATAGGAACATCTTGACTACCGCTCCATGTAAAACCAAACTTCAGATATTCTTCCGAATAATGCCGAACTGATTCGGATATCTTTTTACGTTTATTTTCGGCATTTTTGTTGCCTTGCATATCTCCTTCAATTGAAGAAGACCTGCTTGTACTCGCCCCAACATTAACCTCACTTTCAGTCTTTCTTTTCAAAAATGTGTCCATATTTCAGATTTAAAAGTCTTGTATAAATGCTAAAATAAGCAACTAAAAAAGATAAGAATACTGTTAAAACTACACAACTTGCATTTCATCTTACCAATTTCCAACAATATAAAATATATATATACAATAAAAAACACACTCACGAAAACTAGATATTTATATTAAATTATGGCTGAACCGCAGATCGAAATTGCGCTTTTGTTATTTACGTACGAAGAAAGAGAAACAGCACGAAATCAACACTACGTAGCGCTCCCTGCGTTATCGAGTACACTAGAAATTTAGTGGTATTCCCCGGAGTAACTCCAAACGACGTAACTGCGTCGTTCGATAATTACACTGTTAATATTATTGACTGTTCCGCGAAAATTTAGAATAATATTGAATATTTTTGCTAAATTTCAAATAATTAACAAAGCTATGTAGTATTTATTTTATAGTAATAAAAAAATTTACTGTTTCTTATTATATTATATTCAAAATTTTCGCGGAACACCTGGGACAGCTTCGCGGAACACCAGTGTTCCGCGGAACGGCGGTTGAGAACCACTGCTCTAGCGCATATTCCCGTGCCATTCAATTGGAGGGGGACCGCGGAATAGGGGGTGTTATAAGGTGGATGATGCATCATGGTGTGGGACAACCCACCTTGACGCAACGTACAGGTACACAACCAAGTCTACGTGGGACACGAGTCCACGGCCAGGTGAACCGAATTCGCTACTCCACTTACCTTTCTGATATCGGCATCCACACCCGTCTTCTGATTGGCTCTGGCAAAGTGAAATGAGGAACACCCAGAAAGCAGATCAATCTTTATTTTAAATTATTTTTTGCCGTTTTATAAATTGCACGGCATTTTATAGTGCACTGCAAAAGGATGTGTTCTTTTGTTTTACATTTTACTGCAACATATTTTCTATGTCTTCGGCAATGTTTAGCGGCCCAGAAGTATTCTCTTCTTATCTTCAGGAACAATATCAAATTCCATTTCGAAACAAGCAAGGTCTTTTCCTTCGAACCTGAGTAATATGCGGAATTTCCCCAATCCCGTAGGCAGGAATGGAAACTTTTTGAGCTTGTCAATGCGGGAGGGAAAACCATTGACGGTGTAGTTACCCTAGAAAACAGAATTAAGATAACGTTGACAATTCATAACGGAGAGTGTAGATATCTACATTGAAAGTTAATAAAATAATATAATGAAAATAACAGAAAAATATCGGATCAATAGATGAGAAATCTAAAAAACGTTTCTGGAGCTTAATAAAAGCCATGAAATTCCAGGTGCCGATGAAATTATGGAAATATGCAGTTCAGATGAATGGGTTCTTAATAATTATTGACCAAAAGCAGAGTGTCTGATTGTTGGGACAAAGCCTTAAGAAGAGGTCAAATGAAGACCTTTGGGATCTCTTTATTGCAAACAGTTGTAATACAATTTTGAAAAGTAAAGTTAACAAGTGGATGAATGTCATACAGGAAGAAGTTAACAGGTTTAGGAACCGAAGAAGATGTGAAGAAGTTTTGGTTTGTTTCCACGCCTCTTCAACTTGCACATGAAAAAAATGGAGCTAAGGGATGCCACAAATCCAAGAGGTACTAAAATCGAGAAATAAACTCAAGCAAATGATTAATTTTGTTGACTACTTCAAACGATGATTTCAAAAGAATTATAACATTCTCTAACCGTGCGCTACAAACTTGTAATTTAGGGATATCTAGCCAAAAACGGAAAAGTATTCACTTACCTTGACTACAAACTATAAAATGACATAATCCCAAATGGCTAGAGAATACAAGAAAATAAGGTTACGGAGAGGAATTTGAAAAATAAAATGTTGAATAGTACGCTAATAAGATTATACAATGTGATATTTCTACCCACATCCTGCTTTACATGTAACACGCCATATCTCAAAACCTAACATTATTTTCTCCCAAACTTGCAGTAAATGATTTTAATATTTTGCAAAATAATGTATTATTAGTACTCATATAAAAATCCTTGTGTCATTTTGTAATTTATTCTAGTATCCTCTGATGATCTCCATCTTTGAGTGTTGCAATGACATTGATAAGTGCGAATTGATTTCTTGATTGTTAGTGATTCCGGGCGCGTCAACAGCTAAGGTCATCAGTCCCGTAAAGTACTCAATGTCTTTTCCTTGGGAGGTGATGGTAATCTTTCCCCGCTGGTCGGCAAGATCCGGCACCGACTTACTCGTCGGCTAGCGGGTTTTTCCTGAGCCAGGTATCTTCCACCAGCGGGTTACCACCCCAGCCGGGGAAAGCTCTCAGTTCCCGAGCGGTCTCCCGGCATGTGTGGTAGTGTGGTGTATGTAAGAGTAGGTGAGTGGAAGAAAGATTAGGTTTATAGGACAAAGAAAGATCACGCGCGGTCGTTGGCCCGTTAGGTAGGGTACTGCTCTGGCATTCGCCTGGTGTTTTTCGGAGAAACCACGGAAAACTACCGACCAGAGCAGCCAGCCGCTAGAACTCCACTCCATCCAGCGACTAAATAGCAGGACCAATTCACCTAATCACAAAACTGTAGAGCTCATAAATTGCCGATTTTTTGCCGTTCTTAAGATGTGAAAACAAAAAATTTGCCGCGGGTCATTTTCTCAAAAATATCGATGTTCATGATAACTTCGCTTGGAAGTTAGCAGGACCACATATCTAAATCCACTAATAATGTAAACATATACAACAAACAGTACTCCAAATTTGCCGCTTCTTTTATAAACGATTAGTGAAGAAATCATATTGATATCTTCATTTTTTCAAAAGATATGTACAAAAAACGAAAAATAACACCCACGTTCCTATGGCGAGCGCAGTCAAGAAAGAGGAGACACGTTTCGTCTAAGACCAATAGCCGTAACAATTCATACTCTATGCCAAAATTTGCCCTTGACTGTTGCAAACAGTAATCTGTAATAAAAAAAAAATTGCCGCGGACAGGTTAGTTTAAAATACCCAGGTTCGAACCCCAGAAATTGAAGTCTTGGAAGCTCCCTTCGCAAGGAAATGACACGTTTCCTCCTGAACCAATAGCCGTAACAATGCATATTCTATGCCAAAAATTGCACTTACCCGTTGCAAACTAATCTGTAAATATATTTTAAAATATTTGGATTATTAACGAATAATTATAAATAAGTGTAAAAACATAAAACTACTAATCAATACAGAATGATACAAAAAATTATGAAAATTCTCTATTTCCAAGAAACTCATAACTTTTCTCGGACACGCCACCCACGTCTGACAAAGCGCCGTGTGAGAGCGAGGCATGCCGCCGCTCCGAAATCGAGCTGATATCAGCGTCATATCCGTTGCCGGCGACAGGTCGACCCCCGCGCCACGTCCGGCGAATCGTATTCCTTTCAATGTACGCAACGACTGATAAGAGGATGTTAATCTACTCCTTCTCTGTGGTGAAGGAGCACGCTGTCTCCTGTTTTACCGCAGTGACCTGATCCGAGAGCTTGTGAAGAAAATGATTATTTATATCATGAATGACCGATATTCAAAATAATGCTTTAATTTTTCGTTTATTGCTATATATTAATTTTGACCTTGACGCTTCTGTACGTTGCCTCTATGTTACAACACTTTCATTAGGCAACAATCGGAACAAAACATTCATTAACAATTTTACCAATCTACCCAAAAATGAGGAAATTATAAACTTCCCTTGTTTACTTGAAATTATACCACCGATTTTTCAGATGCACAAATTTCTCTATCACTAATTCATTGCAGTTGCTGGTTTCTCGAAGTTGCTACTCTATTGACTGCATTGTTACGTTGTCATTGTATTTCTAAGAAGAGTTTTTATCCGCCTCATTGTTGAAATCATGCGTTCGGCTTCTGAAGTGAGAAGAATCAAAGAAGTTTGCAGTCTTCTGGAAAAATTTCTTTCATATAATTTTGTAGCATTTCTTGAAATAATGGTACCTCTCCAGTTGCATTTCTAAATTCGCTTCTTTTGTACATAACTTGAAACTCGTAACTCCAACTGATAACTTATTGCAGAAAATAATATTTTGGGCTAAGTTTTTGGTATATATGATATTTAAAATATGAAATGTATTATATGCCTCTAATTAGCCGGTGTCGTACATATTGAAGATGATGATGAAAAGAAAACTAATAGTAATACATTTTAAGGAGGAGTGTGTTTTATAAACGATATATTATATAATTATATTATATAACACGATTGATTTCTAAAAATGTAGGTTCCGGAACTCGCCCCATATTAATTAAAAATTCAATCAAAATACTTATATATTTATAACAAATTAATAATTATAAATCATACTTTATAACATTAACACAGGTAGCACTGGCACTAAGAAAAAATTAATGTAGTAAAATGATAGAAAATTATAGAATTTTCTAGTTTTTACTAATAATTTTGTTGCAATCGTGAAAATGATACAATGAAAGAGACAATTATTTAATTTTAAGTTGACTAACGGTGGTAGATCTAAAAATCAAAATTGCCCAGTGTTGGCCCTCTCTCTCTCTGTCCCTCTCTATCTCACTCTCTCTCAATCTATGTCTCTTTCTATCTCTCTCCCTGTCTCTCTATCTCTCTCTCCTCTAACATCTCTCTCTCTCTCTCTCTCTCTCTCTCTCTCTCTCTCTCTCTCGCATAGAATATGAATTATTACGGCTATTGGTTCAGGAGGAAACGTGTCTTATCCTTGCGCAGGGAGCTTCCAAGACTTCAATTTCTGGGGTTCGAACCAGGGTATATTAAACTAGCCAACCAGTCCATGGCAAATTTTTATTACAGATTACGGTTTGAAACGGTTAAGGGCAAATTTTGGCATAGAGTATGAATTGTTACGGCTATTGGTTCAGGAGTTAACGTGTCTTTTCCTTGCGCAGGGAGCTTCCAAGACTTCAATTTCTGGGGTTCGAACCTGCGTATTTTAAACTAGCTCGTCCGCGGCAAATTTTTTATTGTACTCTCCCTCAGAAAAAATGTCGTTCAAAATTCTATCTTCCACACCGCGCCGACAAACTTGGACACCCTCGGCCTGGGGGAGGGCAGGGGGAGGGACGCGTTGACCAATCGCTAGCAGGTAGAACCACAGTTGTCTGTGATTGGTGCAACATCCCAAGGGGCAGAAAGAACGCTGTCTCAGGGGGAGAGGGGCTAGTTCGTTTACGTACGAGACAGAAATATCGTCATATTTCCCTGCCGAAGGAGATAGTTTGCCTGCGCGTACGCCACGACGAAAAAAATATTTCTAAGCGGGGTTTTCCGTCCAGAATGATTGTCTATAGACCAGTAAATATTTATCATTTTAGCAACAATTATTCTAACTTTTAGTAATCGATTTGTAACTCCTGACAAACTGCTATTTTGAGATATTCATTTCAGGCACAATTTGCGGAGCCTTCCCGGCCGTTCTAACGCATATTTCGAATTTGTTTATAAAATTATAAATTGTTGCAAAATTGTTAATTCGCTGTTTTTGGTTCTGGGACATCGGGAGACTCTCCCCCCTTTAGATTTGCAAAATTTGGAAATTGTTTATAAATTTGCAATTGTTGCAAATTTTTTATTGTCTAATCTGAATGGCGTTTAAATGTGATGCAAAATTCCGGAATCCGTTCGGTGCTATTATATCTCGTTCTCGAGATATATGTAATTGTTTATAAGAAATTAACATCTTAGTAGACCCCATTTGTTTGCGCTTAATTCATTCGCGCTAGCAGAATAGCGTGGGATGGGCATACTGAAAAAAACAGTTCTCCAATGCCGCGCTTTTGCCTGCCACATACGCTTAAAATGCACTTGCTTGTAAACAAATTCTGTGGCCAATTTAATTATGCTAAATTCGTATTTTTACGGCGAGTATGAGCATAACTTTTATTTGGTTTTTATATTCTCTTTTAAGTCCTACAATTTGCAAGTCGATATATTTATCAAATAGGAAAGAAATTGATTATAAAAAAAATATTTTTCAAGGTGCATTACGCCCAAACAATTGTTTCTGTTTTTCTATCAAAGGGATGTTGAGCAACCGAATAAATGTATTATTAATTTTTTTTAAGTCCCCTGTTAACACCGAGAGTCAGAAACTATTTGTTCCTCTTGTTTACCCATTACCATTAAAAAATAGGGAAACATATTGCTTAGCTGTTTGCTATAAACTGCACTGGATTGGATGAATGTAGTGTTAAGGTTTTCAAATACAGAAATATTCAATTTTGTGTTTTGAAAGATCACATGAGTAGAATCACACATCACGATATTTACACAAGTATAGAAATTTCTAAATAAACGTATATAAACTTTAAGTTAATATTTTCAATTCAATTTATCATTCCTTTCTAAAACTGTTAATTTGATGATTTCATTGTATAATATTCAAATCAGAGCTTTATGTGCTAAATCTACGCATTGTTAATACATATTTTTAAACAACATTAATATATTTAATATACATTTAAAAGGTTTTTAGATTGGCGAACGTTTCAATGAAATTTCATGAATTCCTAAATGCTTGAAAATAAATACTTGTAAAATTAAATTATTGTAGCGTGTAAAAATATAACAAACTCACGTATTTGGTAAAACGAGTTGATATTACTAAAAGAAAGCAAAACAGATGTTATAACAATTCAAAGAGATTTAGCGTTTGTTTACAGTTTAGTAAATATCAATGCTCTAGCATTTCCCAGTGAAAATACATAGAACGAACTTGGTGGTCAAGTGATATGACCTTCCCAACACAGACTACATTTCAGTATCGTCAGAGTTCGAAGGTGGTTTGTTGGCCGCCATTCTACGAATCTATCAAAACCTTGAATTTTGCACGACCATCTGTACAGGGAGAACGTAGCGGTTTATTAAACGGAAACGGGCCATTCGAGGTATCTAATATGCACTCTTTGAAAACGTTTAACCATTATAAACTATCCCTAAGAAAAATATCAAATAAACAATGTTAAAGGTCACCAGCTTAACATTGCCTTTACTATTTGAATGTTTTCAACATCCCCAAAACCAACAGAAAACCCATGTTTTTACAGGTTATTATAAAACCAATTCAATAAATATAAGCATTTATTCACGTTATTATTTTTAAAACACTCAAATATTTACGATGTTATTTGATTCATGTCTTCATCGAAGATCTGAGATTAAAAAACTGATAAGCAGAGAAAATTAAAGTAATTTTGAGTGATTGATGAAGTTGAATGATCAAATGAAAAACAATGTTTCTTGCTTCATATAATGCTATCGTGTTTAACAGACATGTAATTACATGTGATACCTATATTTAAACATCCAAACTAATGAAAATTTTCAAAATTAAAATCATCAATAAAACGTTGATTCATCAGCAAGGATTATATTATTAAATACTTTTTTGAGATTCATGTGCTCCTGTGTGAATAACGTAGTAAACGTGATTCGTATGATCCAGTTTCTCAGAATAATACAAAACCTGCTAGACACATACACTAAACATAATAGTTGTCAAATAGTTATTTACGACATGAGTATCATAAGATATCTTATTACAATACGAAATTGGAGAATTATCAAACAAGACTCTTTAGCCGAAATTGTTAACCAATTGAATATTGTAATATAATGTTACCATTTGAATATCATAGAAAGTAAGACGCAATTTGTCAAAATTCATGTGAACTATAATTTTTCTTTAAATTTTACTCCTTATCCTGCGAAAGATGTGTGACAGTACTTATGTTAACAGTTCTACTGCCATGAGTTTAATTAATTTGTTTGCAGTACGCAAATTATTGTTTTTGGTTTTAAAGAAGCATGGATATACAGAGTATTGGGAAGGGAAACGTGGAAAATTTGAAAAAAGCTGTTTAAACAATTTTAATCACACTTTGTCTAATAAACTACGTAGATATTTTGAATAACTGAGCTGCAATAAACACGCAAATGTTGGTTTGAAAATATGATTTCTACGCAAAACTTTGCATTCTAGAATCATGTGGCGCCTCAAAAACACATGCTTTATGAGATATTTATAATGGATACGAACGATTATAACTATACAATTAACCGCAAAATTGTTTCTACCCGCAAAAATTATTCGCCGGGGATGAGATTCGATCTTACGTGCCTAAGCTTCTCCAACAGTGCGCTTACCTGCTATACCACAGAAGCTCTTATAACTTTTGTCTCACACAAAGATGATTTTAAACTGTCATGTATCACAGATTTGACTAAAAAAGAACGTGCGGCGTTTAGATACTTGTGTTAACTACAGACGGACAGATAGACGCCAACATGAGATCTACACCATTCTCTTAAACGTTCTTGATATTATGGGAAAAAAAGAATCAAAACCGATGAACTCGCTTTTGAGAAAATTTTGAAAATATCTCTGGGGCTTTATGTATAGTACCTCCCAAAATTAAAATATCGGTTTCGAATAAATGGGACCGTGAGATCAACAAGATCGATTGGGTATTATCAATTTTGGACAAAATCGGTTGAACAATTTAACCCGTAGCGTTGTTCGCATACGGAAGACTGATAGAAAAACGTTTTTCCGTCATTCAATTTTTCGGTAACAACGATCCACAAAACCTGAATTCTGGCTACACAACGCGTTAAAGGATTTCCCCCTAAATTTATCAAATAAATTTATTCACTTTTTTCGTTACCAGAATGTGACGGTTTTTCTGCCGAAATTTCGCCGTATTCTGGTGCACGATTAGAACACCTTTTCTTCTTACGACAGTAAGTGCGAGAAAGTAAAAATCAATAAAAACATTAAATCCTTTTTTCTACCCCCATTTCCGTCTTCCTAAAGGCCTAATTAAATAGCCTGTCCAACATAAAATGTATTAACCCCTATGTTATTTTTCCTAGTTTACCAATCCCCGTCTCAGTACGGGGGAGTGGGGGCAAAACTAGGAGAAGAAAAATCCCACACTACTAACACCTGGCTGTAGAGTCCCAACTGGGACAGGCAGCTGAAGAGAGCATCAACCTCAGAAGCGTCGGCAATGAGCGCAACAATGGATGCTGTGGGCAGCAACAATGGACGCTGCCAACAATGGACACATATTTGCTTATCAATTCCTGTTAAAATTGTTTTGTTTTTCAGTTAGCATTGCTGTGATTAAATGTTCTTATAAGTCTTGTTTATGGACCACTAATTCGTGTTTCGAATACATAAAATTATTTTTGCCCGATCTTAAGATATTCTAAAATCATTCTTAAATATATTTTCTTTTAAATGATGACCTACAAGTACAACCAAACAAATCATAATTAGTCTCTTCATAAATAATTAAGAAATTAAACAGTTATAGATGCCCCGGAAAGCAGTAAGCCCGCTAAAACATTTCATTTTCGCTGCGAACTCTATTTCAAAATCTATTTTAATTTGCTACTTTAGTTATTGAAAAAGGTAAAATAATTTGGAAAGTAAATGAATGAATATTATTATAAATACGTATTACCTAATGCATATCTGCGTATATATATATATATATATATATATATATATATATATATATATATATATATATATATATATATACACACACACACACTTCTCGACTTTAAACTTGATTACAACATTTTATTGAACGTAGAGATATTCTAACATTAACGTTAAGTAAATAAAGGCCGGTATTACACTGTAAAAGATCTTTGTCAAAGATATTTTATAAAAGAAATATGACAGTGTAATAGCCAATATTTTATAAAAGATTTCTTTTATAAAATTTCTTGGATAAAATGTAGTCTCCGGCTTCCAAGTTTTATCATATTTGGTAACATGGCGTCCGATATAGGGGTATTGCTTCAACCAAAGTCATAATTGCTGAGTGCGAGTAATTTGAATGTTTATATAATACTGTCCATCCGAACTACAAAAGTAAAACCAAACGAATTAACGTTTGTAGGACACATTTTCCCGGGAAGTGGAAAATATGGTGTTTGGAAAATGCCCAGTTCAGGAAGATAATTTTTTTAAACTTCCCTATCAGAGGACTGAATTTCGAAAGAAGGAAGAACGACAAAGAAAATTGAATGTTTCCTCATCCATCCTCAAATAATTCTTCATTTCGAAGGTCTTTAATCAATGCTTCACAATGTGCGACCCATAACCTCACCATGGCGTTGTTCTCACCCTCAAACGTTTTCTTATTTACCTTTTGCTACATTAGCATTAAACATAGATTAGTTATAATAAAACATAAAGTAGCAAAACACAACTATTTGTGCGTAATTGATTGTAAATCGCGAGCAAACCTACATTATATTTGGACGAAATGTAATACGCTCATCAAATTTGTCAAAGTTTTCTCATCAAAGTTCAAAGACTGCCACAAAGTTCTTTATCAAAGATACGTCATATAACTTTTATAGTGTAATACCGGCCAAAGCCGCCGTATGTTATATCTTTCCCATTCATGTCGCCAACAATGAACTTCTCGGAAACACATCTCAAATATCCATAGTTGAATATTATAACAACAAAATATCAAATTTTTGTAATAAATGTTCCTTCAAAATTCCGGTATTTTCTGTTTTTCTTTCATGTTATATTTAAATACTATTATTATGAGAGAAAACCTCATTGAGATAATTTCAATTAAATCAATGCAAATCGAAGAGCAAACGCTCGTGCGATTTGAAGAATAAACGCTAGTTTCTTTCTGTACTCAGAATTCGTCTTGTATATGAGTTAGGGCACGGGGATACCAAAATTTAAGAAAACGTTCACAGAATACATTTCTCCCTTCAGTACATTACACACAATTTTTAACTGTTTTTGACATTAAATGAAAAATACAGCGTCGTAATAGCGCCTTGTCCGTCCCGACAATCATCAGAATTCAAAAGAAATTCAGAATGACAGCTCGTCAAACGAAGCGGGGGAAATTCAAATTTGCTATTTCAAAAATTGTAAAATTATCTAAAGTACTTATATTTTTAAACAATTGTACGTGATCTTTTTTAAAGGACTGATTATTTGAAAGGAATATTTGAAGATCTGTTTTTGATGAACACATTTCATTAAGGAAACAAACTATCTTTAATACTTAAGTTGTAGGAAAACGCCGAAAAAAAATTGTTTTGTTGCATTTTTGGAAAAATTCAGTATATGAACGAAAATCATCTCCGCCATCGTCTTATAGCGTCCATTACGCTATCCGGCAATAAAATTTAACCAGAAAAGTTCATGCCATTTTTTAATTTTTGAAAATGTTTCAGGGGCTTCTTGTAGAGTACCATCCAAAAATAAAATATTGATTTGAAATTCAGGAGGGCTCGACATCAGCCAGATCGCTTGCGGAATATCAACTTTGGAGAAAATTGCCTGAACAGTTTAGCCGCTAGCATTGTTCACAGAAGAAAATACGTTTTACCCTTAATCGTTTTTTTTTTTTTTTTGTATTTACTACCCACCAAACCTGGCTTCTGGCTACACCACATGTTAAAGGGATTTTATTCTATATTTATCAACTGAATTTATCCACTTTTTTTGACACCAGGGCCCGGAAATTACAGTTTTTTGTGTCGAAAATTAGCCGATTTCCTCCGTAGAATTACGTAACGTTTACTTTCTCGTATACTCACATACATACGGAGTAATATATCACGTAGTATAGAGAAAGTTATGTAATGCTCCGCGAAAAAAAACGGCGAATTTTCGGCAGAAAAAATGTATTGCCGGGCCCTGAAAACAAAGGAGTGGATAAATCCAGTTACTAAATTAAGAGAAAAAATCTCTAACACGTGATGTAACCATAATTCCTGTTTTGTGGGTCTTTGATGCCAAAACACCAATTGAAAGCAAAACGTCAGTCTGTCTGCGTCTGTCCGTCTCTCCGTCCATCTGTGAACACTACTAGCGCCTAAACAGATCGTACGATCTTTTCCAAATTGAAGAATCCCTTGTCGATGTGATTCTAGTTGAAACTTTGAGATTTTAAAAATCATTCTTTAAAATTTGAGGGTACATTACATGAAGCCGTCGGTCATTTTCAAAAGTTTCTCAAAAACGACCCCAAATTTTTTCTTTAAATTTCTTCTAAGAATAGAGTTAAATACACTTATAAAGGCGACATACGTCTTATGTCCACTGTAAATTCTGAATTTTCGAAAATTGGAAAAGTTTGAATTTTTTCGGTGTTTTCCTACAACTCTAAAATTGAACAGAGATTTTTCTTTCAAATGAAATTTGTTGTCCATAAATAATTCTTTCAATAAGGTCATATAATTTTTTTTGAAAATTACAGACAGACAGACGAACAGACACAAGAACAGACACATCAACAGACACACGAACAAACAGGCTTTTCGTCGTCGTTCGATTTTTCTGTATCAACGACCCACAAAACATTAGTTTCTGGCAACACGAGTTAAAGGATTTTTTTCTACATTTCACAACATTAGTTAACCCTTTTTACGTTACCAGGACCCGGCATTAACAGTTTCCCCATAGATTCTAACAATAATATTCGAATGTTGTTGAAATAATGCCTTTATTATGATTTTTCTATAGATTTGTTAAGAATACCAAGTAAAGAACAGAAGATTCCTTTCTTATTGTATTTCATTTCAAATTGTTAATAAATCTCTTTTTAATATTTACTGATTATTTCACCTTTGGAATTGATTGAAAATTTTCGTTGAATAGAAACAATGAAAAACAATTTTTTCTTCCTTTCTGGTAATTATGTAGTAAGAAGAAAAAGTATTGTAATCATGCGCCGGGAGACGGGGATTTTTCAACAAAAACCTCTAAATTCCGATCACTGGTCACGACAAAAGTAGATAAATTTTATTCTTGTATATAGTGAATTACTTCAATAATTTGTAGACAGAATCCATGTTTTGTGGGTCCTTGTTACTAAAAAATCTATTTACGACAAAACGTCTGTTTGTCCGTCTGTAGTTAACACAAGCATCTAAACGCCGCACGTTCTTTTTTAGTCAAATCTGTGATACATGACAGTTTAAAATCATCTTTGTGAGAGACAAAAGTTATAAGAGCTTCTGTGGTATAGCAGGTAAGCGCACTGTTGGAGAAGCTTAGGCACGTAAGATCGAATCTCATCCACGGCGAATAATTTTTGCGGGTAGAAACAATTTTGCGGTTAATTGTATAGTTATAATCATTCGTATCCATTATAAATATCACATAAAGCATGTGTTTTGAGGAGCCACTACTTATTTTAGTGTGTCAATGTCTTTAAGAATCACGTATAAATATGCCCCTATTGCGATTCTGGCTTCAGATAGTCTGCATGCGCGGCGGTGTTGAGCTCTAGCGTTATCGCAACTTTCATCTGTGACGTAATTCAACCTTGGCCATAATCGCCGAAAGATAAGACCGGGAACGACTTCCACAGAGGGTTCTAAAGACCACTGATCCGGTTGAAAATATTTCTTAGTAAAATGAGCTATGTAGTTGCGTGGGTTGTAATCGTTTGACTTCTTATTGCGAATTTGATACCTTTGACACATGTAGAACATTCCTCTAATAAAAAATCTAAGTGCAATGAATATCACGTAACTATTCTTTTCGTAATAAGTGTGCTTGGACAGCGAGTTGAGAAATATCTGTGATAGCACAGTGCGGTCGAGCCAGACCTACAGACTACAGGGATCCGAGTTCAAATCCCAGTAACGCTGGAATATTTTTACTTCCACGTGTAAAGAGAGTTACGTAATGCTGTAGGAGGAAGTGTCGAAATTTTCACAGAAAACACGTTTTGTAAGTAGCTAGTTCGAAAAAAGTGGATTGTTGGTATTGTTCTTTTATTTTCTATACACAAGGCTGTCAAAACGCTTGTTGTTTGAACCCGGAAAAGTGATTTTCCAAAAAACCTCTTTGTGAATCCGTCTTCGTGTGAGTAATTCTAGAGCCTAAAGTAAACACGATTTTCACCAAAATGGATATTCCTTGAACGATCTGGCTAATATTACGAATCTTCGAATTTGAAACGAATCTTTTAATTTTGAAGGTACTTTACACCAAACCCCATCATATTTACATAATTTCCTCAAAAAGAGCTCCAATTTTTCTGTAAATCTATTCCTCGAAGCACAAGATGTTTAAAGGTGGCGTACGTTCAATTTTGGGCGAACGATCTGAATTTTCGAAAATTGCAAACAAATACCTATTAACATTGTCGAAAACAAATATTAACGCTAGAGATTTTTGTTTCATGAAATCTCTTTTTAAAAAGAGATATTAAATTAATGTAAATTAAACACTCCACTCTTTCCTAGTAATGATCCACTCTTCACTAGTAATGATTGCTGCTATTGGGTCTAACCGCTTCCTTATTCTTTGGAGGGCTACTGTTTTTTAAATTTTTTTCCAACAGTATTATCTCAAAAGTACTGGATGAGAACAGTTGATATCTGGAGTTGAAGGGATGGTGTTAGCTCCTATTGTAGGCCTGGTTCCTTGTGATTCCAGTGAAAAATCAGTAACTGCACTGAAACAGCAGAAGCTTCCGCCAATTGATAATCATAAGTGAATCACCATGTACTGGGTAGGGAGGAGAACGAGGAAATCTATATGAATTGTCGCCTGCTCTTTCTTTCTCAGATAAACACTTGGATAGTTTATCAACATCAAATCGGAATTTTAGCGCCTTTGATGTAATATTAAACATAAAAAAATCCCTTCCAGTTGTCTGCGTGTTAATTTTTAGTGTATCAAAATAGCCCCGACACCCGTATTACATTAGCCTTTTAAGTTGTATCATATTAGCCCCACAAATTTGAGGCTGCATATATCATGACACGATTAATATTATTGCATTATTTTAACGCAGAAAAGAATATTAATTCTTTCTTAATGATAACCTATTTTCAAAAATATCGTGTCATAAAAAATAACGAAGTAACATCAAAAGATTTATATCACGGTGGTAAAGTTTTTGACTGGAAAAATTAGGCATTTTAGTTTTGATTTTTTCCCTCCCAAATATTGTTACATTCTGAGTGTTTGCTATATGGTCATTATAATAGAATATATTTCCTATCATTTGTCATTTTCTTGTTAATTTTGGACATAAATAAATAACAACTCTTAAAGTGCAACTCTTAAATATTAGCCCCGACTGATCTTGATAACATTGTCGAAAAACAATATGAACGCTAGAGATTTTTGTTTAATGAAATCTCTTTTTAAAAATAGATCTTGTATTAAGATAAATTGAACACCCTGTTTTTTTTTAAACTGCAAATGCTTCACTTTGTTTTCGCATCGGAAAGGAGGTAGTCTTGTCGTGTACCTGGTGGTGAGGGGGAACCGTGTCAGGTGAGTTAACTTTAAAGACCCGAGTTCCAATCCCGACGAGTAGAAAATATTTTCTGCTGCAGTAGGTCTTTTTTTTTGTTTCTTTTTTGCAGGTTCACATAGTCCGTATTGAATATTTCATAGCAATTACGAATAATACGTGAAAATATATGCTGTTGAGGCAACACTTGTTTTGAACATAAAACACTTTCTAAATAGTATGTATAGTAAGATAAACTTCATTTAGGTGAGTAAACTTAGACCATTCACTTTGATTCTCTAAATTAAAACTTGACGTAACTGAGAATAGTGTCGTCATAAGAGTTATTATGATACATATATATCCTTTATTTTTATAATCTTAGGCCCCGAAACGTGCCTCGAATTAATTATTAATATAATAGCAATAGCTATTTATATTTAATATAATTTCATAATTATTTCCAAAGAACCGGAACGCCGTTCCTTCGCGTACCAACAGAAATCAAGCCTTTTATATACAGGATATTCGGGGAAGAAATGTCGAATCTTCGGAAAATAGCTGTTAAGACAATTTTAAGCTTATTTTGTCTAATAAACTTAACGGATATTCCAAATGGCTAAGCCGCAATAAACATTCAAAAGTTGGTTTGGATATATGTTTTCTAGGCAACCATTTGCGTTGTAGAAGCATATAAACACTTCATTAATATCTAAATTGTTTATGATTAACAAAATAAATGAATACATTTGATCAGAAAAAAAAATTAACCTAGAAATAAAAAAGCACCCAATTTTCACAGTTCGACTGCTTTTTTATTTCTCGGTTAATTTTTTTCTGAACTAATATATTAATTTATATTGTTAATAATAAACATATTACATGTTTCTGGTCTGTTTACATGATTCTAGGATGCATTGTTTTGCGTAGAAATCATATTTTCAAACCAACATTTGCGTGTTTATTGCAGCTCAGCCATTCAAAATATCTATGTAGTTTATTAGACAATGTATGATTAAAATTGTTTAAACAGCTTTTTTCAAACTCTCGACGTTTCCTTCCCCGATACTCTGTATATCCATGCCTCTTTAAAACCCCAAAAAATAATTTGCGTACTGCAAACTAATTAATTAAACCCATGGCAGTAGAACTGTTAACATAAGTACTGTCACCCATCTTTCGCAGGATAATGAGTAAAATTTAAAGAAAAATTATAGTTCACATGAAATTTGACAAATTGTGTCTTACTTTCTATGATATTCAAATGGTAACATTATATTACAATATTCAATTGGTTAACAATTTCGGCTAAAGAGTCTTGTTTGATAATTCTCCAATTTCGTATTGTAATAAGATATCTTATGATACTCATGTCGTAAATAACTATTTGACAACTATTATGTTTAGTGTATGTGTCTAGCAGGTTTTGCATTATTCTGAGCAACTGGATCATACGACTCACGTTTACTACGTTATTCACACAGGAGCACATGAATCTCAAAAAAGTATTTAATAATATAATCCTTGCTGAGGAATCAACGTTTTATTGATGATTTTAATTTTGAAAATTTTCATTATTTTGGATGTTTAAATATAGGTATCATGTGTAATTACATGTCTGGTAAACACGATAGCATTATATGAAGCAAGAAACATTGTTTTTCATTTGACCATTCAACTTCATCAATCACTCAAAATTACTTTAATTTTCTCTGCTTATCAGTTTTTTAATCTCAGATCTTTGATGAAGACATGAATCAAATAACATCGTAGATATTTGAGTGTTTTTAAAATAATAACGTGAATAAATGCTTATATTTATTGAATTGGTTTTATAATAACCTGTAAAAACCATGGGTTTTCTGTTGGTTTTGGGGATGTTGAAAACATTCAAATAGTAAATGCAATGTTAAGCTGGTGACCTTTAACATTGTTTATTTGATATTTTTCTTAGGGATAGTTTATAGCGGTTAAACGTTTCAAAAGAGTGCACATTAGATACCTCGAATGGCCCGTTTCCGTTTAATAAACCGCTACGTTCTCGCTGTACAGATGGTCGTGCAAAATTCAAGGTTTTGATACATTCGTAGAATGGCGGCCAACAAACCACCTTCGAACTCTGACGATACTGAAATGTTGTCTGGGTTGGGAAGGTAATATTATTTGACCACCAAGTTCGTTCTATGTATTTTCACTGGAAAATGCTACGGCATTGATATTTACTAAACTGTAAACAAACGCTAAATCTCTTTGAATTGTTATAACATCTGTTTTGCTTTCTTTTAGTAATATCAACTCGTTTTACCAAATACGTGAGTTTGTTATATTTTTACACGCTACAATTATTTAATTTTACAAGTATTTATTTTCAAGCATTTAGGAATTCATGAAATTTCATTGAAACGTTCGCCAATCTAAAAACCTTTTAAATGTATATTAAATATATTAATGTTGTTTAAAAATATGTATTAACAATGCGTAGATTTAGCACATAAAGCTCTGATTTGAATATTATACAATGAAATCATCAAATTAACAGTTTTAGAAAGGAATGATAAATTGAATTGAAAATATTAACTTAAAGTTTATATACGTTTATTTAGAAATTTCTATACTTGTGTAAATATTGTGATGTGTGATTCTACTCATGTGATCTTTCAAAACACAGAATTGAATATTTCTGTATTTGAAAGCCTTAACACTACATTCATCCAATCCAGTGCAGTTTATAGCAAACAGCTAAGCAATATGTTTCCCTATTTTTTAATGGTAATGGTTAAACAAGAGGAACAAATAGTTTCTGACTCTCGGTGTTAACAGGGGACTTAAAAAAAATTAATAATACAGTTATTCGGTTGCTCAACACCCCTTTGATAGAAAAACAGAAACAATTGTTTGGGCGTAATGCACCTTGAAAAATATTTTTTTTATAATCAATTTCTTTCTATTTGATAAATATATCGACTTGCAAATTGTAGGACTTAAAAGAGAATATAAAAACCAAATAAAAGTTATGCTCATACTCGCCGTAAAAATACGAATTTATCATAATTAAATTGGCCACAGAATTTGTTTACAAGCAGGTGCATTTTAAGCATATGTGGCAGGCAAAAGCGCGGCATTGGAGAACTGTTTTTTCAGTAGGCCCATCCCACGCTATTCTGCTAGCGCGAATGAATTAAGCGCAAACAAATGGGGTCTACTAAGATGTTAATTTCTTATAAACAATTGCATATATCTCGAGAACGAGATATAATAGCACCGAACGGATTCCGGAATTTTGCATCACATTTAAACGCCATTCAGATTAGACAATAAAAAAATTTGCAACTATTGCAAATTTATAAACAATTTCCAAATTTTGCAAATCTAAAGTGGGGAGAGTCTCCCGATGTCCCAGAACCAAACACAGCGAATTAACAAATTTGCAACAATTTATAATTTTATAAACAAATTCGAAATATGCGTTAGAACGGCCGGGAAGGCTCCGCAAATCGTGCCTGAAATGAATATCTCAAAATAGCATTTTGTCAGGAGTTACAAATCGATTACTAAAAGTTAGAATAATTGTTGCTAAAATGATAAATATTTACTGGTCTATAGACAATCATTCTGGACGGAAAACTCTGCTTAGAAATATTTTTTTCGTCGTGGCGTACGCGCAGGCAAACTACCTCCTTCGGCAGGGAAATATGATGATATTTCCGTCTCGTACGTAAACGAACTAGCCCCCTCCCCCTGAGACAGCGTTCTTTCTGCCCCTTGGGATGTTGCACCAATCACAGACAACTGTTGTTCTACCTGCTAGCGATTGGTCAACGCGTCCCTCCCCCTGCCCTCCCCCAGGCCGAGGGGTGTCCAAGTTTGTCGGCGCGGTGTGGAAGATAGAATTTTGAACGACATTTTTTCTGAGGGAGAGGGTACATAGAAACAAAGGCATGCAGTGCTGTTAACATTTCCAATTTTAAGCTTGGCAATGCTGCCGATTTTAATTATGAAAATTATAATTAGCAGAGGAAGCTGATTAAGTTGCCCTAAAACTTGCCAAATACTTGTAATAATATCAAATGTTTATTTGTATTTTTACTTTAAAAAATTTGACATTTAATGTTCTCTATTTATTTTTATTGTAAAATTCACATAAAAATCCATTGAAATGTATTTATACACATTTAAATTATAAGAGGATTATAATTCTTTCACTACTTTCTTCCCATCTTTCTTTTCATAATTGGTTGTATTGTCACCAAAATGTAAATAATACATAAAATAAAGAGTGTTAACTGCAGGCCAATTTTTCTCCGTAGCGAGTTTTGAAAAGTTCCTGAACATGGTTTTCTTCTGTTGTATGTTTTTCATTGGTTTAAATAAAGACTGTATTCACCTATCCCACTTAAAAAGGCAGTATCTACGCAACGCGCCAGCTGTGTGGTTGCCCAACCAAAAAGCTCTATCTTCCCCGTGTTAAATCGAAGGACTAAGGAGTAAAAACAATAACTTCATTAATAGAACCAAGAGCGTAGTGCAATTCCTGACAAGGCAGCAGACACCGGAGAGAGCGCCATTTGGACGCCCTTTTGTTTCAAAATGATTTCATATACATCGCTATTGCTGCAATATCTTCAATAATGAATGTTTTAAAAGGAAAATGTATATTCCTAAGATACGAGATCTTTTTCATTTTCTGGGGGTTGTGCAACCTAAGCGCGAGCCGCCACTGCTGGGATAGCAATGCAATATTTCACTGATTCAAGCAGTGTAGTTTCACTGATTCAAGCAGTGAAGTTTCACTGATTCAAAAAGTGGTCCCGATTTTCACTGATTCATTCAGTTCAGTTCACTGATTGTCGGTGGTCGGCTTTTAACTACGTCGGTGCCGATACTATCAAATCAAGTGGCTTTTCACTTCATTCAAGAAGCTGAGAGAG